>JAVFBX010183069.1:0-14262 GCA_034783855.1 Mopalia kennerleyi
AGGGGAGATAACTTCTTATTTCTCATTGGCCGGTGACAGTTTACTGCACACAAGGGGGGATTTAGGAAGAGCCACTTTTAAAGCAGCCGGTGATCTATAGTTTTTGTCTTTTTTCGGGTTAGAATGGTATTGAAACCTTCGACATCGGCCATAGTGTTGTTATTAAGTTAGGTCCTAACAACAGCACTATGACCTATGGCTCAGGATTAAACCCCAATCAAAGAAACTGTCTGCTAGTTGTGATAACTTAGCGGCAACGGATTGACCACTGCGATGCATAGCAGGAAAAGAAAAGCGCGACTGACTGTTCAGATCATCGTCATTCTGTCCAACAAGTGGTGAGGTTTACTGTAACTGGTGTTATAAAACTCTTAGCTATAAAAGCGAATCTGAAATCGCAGTTAAATACTAGAGCTTGAAACATGAAAGTAGTCTTCACTGGTAATGTTTGATAAGAGCTAAGAGCTAAGAAACAATAATCTTAGCCAACAAGGGCTACTGTCCAGGTAGGCTAATCTGGATTTAAAATATAACTCGATTTGGTAACGTAGACCTAGCCCTGGGTATAACTTTCAATGGAATAAACATACAAGCTCGTCCAAGTTTATTTGAGCGCTTCGCTTATTGAATAGGCCTTAAGTGGGTCCCTGTGGCACCTTTAAAATTAGTTGTTTACTTTGCAAATCAATAGAATTATTTCTTGTACATGTATAATGTTACTTCAACCTGATTGGGCTTGGGTCAATAGTTGGCGAAGGTAACTGTTTCTGAATGCTATAAAATTGCCGATATGAAGAAGCAAATTACTGATATGTAATAACTTGTCTAAGAAGCTTATATTTTTATCAGAAAAAAATAAATAATTAACTGTTTGACCTAAACGTGAAATAGAGCTTTTTTTTTTGTCAGGTCCCAATTTACCCAAGTGTTATATCCTACGTTTTCAAGACCCAACCCACGTCATATATTCAAATCGATGAGCTTTTACGTGTTTAAACGGCAATGTCGCAAAATACAATGCAGTACATCTTTAGTTGTTAATGGTAGAAGAAGATAATTTGTTTGCCTCCACTAGAAATTGAAATCAAATCCTTGATATCTCCTCCTAGACAGTTGTTCTTTTAAGGTTTTATTAAATTGCTCCACCAAACCGTTGGACTGAGGGTGGTAAGGCAATGTTCTAGTTAGTCCAATCCTCAACAGTTTTAGTGGTCGAAGCTGTTGCAATTAAATTCTTGACATATAAAATGTGTAAATTCGCCGTTTCTTTTCGTTAATCTTATGTTCGCTCTTATTTCTATAAATTTAATTAACCATTAACAATATTTTGAAATAAAAAACATTTAATTAGTACCACTGGTAGTAAACTTTATCAAATAACTATGTTCTTGAATAACAAGAAATTTCAACCACATTGAAACGTTTAGTTACATTACAACTCATTTATTATATACTGAAGTTTAAACTGTCCGATATTCCCAATACATCTGACAGCCACTAGTCCGACACGATGTGTCAGACCACACGTCTGACAGCACACTGGTCCGACACGATGTGACAGACCACACGTCTGGCAGCCACTAGTCCGACACGATGTCTCAGACCACACGTCTGACGGCCACTAGTCCGGCACGATGTGACAGACCACACGTCTGACAACACACTGGTCCGACACGGAGGGACACATCACAAGTCCCACAGCTTGCTGTTCTGACAACATACATTGCCGTGTAGCCTTTTCACGATCGTATGTATGCCTACATTAGATTTTAGCAGACTTTATTCAAGCTTACACTTCCTCGAGTGCTAGACAATAGTGTATAATATTATTGTTCACTACACTACAATGAATAATGCAGTTTTAAAATCAGAGATGTCGGTCTTAGGAACTGTCCGACTTGCGGGCTGTCAGATTTGTAGAGTGTCGGACTTGTGGTATGTCGGACTTGTGGGATGTCGCATTTGTGGGAGTCGGACTTGTGGGACATTGATATTATGAATAATTGTAAATAACTACATCTGACATAATTTGTAGATACAAAATTAAATATTTGATATTTTGTCATATTTTATGGAAAAAAACCACACACAAAAACCACACAAAATTAAAAAAAGATTTTATCTTTTAATAAAGGACGATGGATAAAAAAGTTTTGACTTTATGTTCACGTCACAGCGAAGATGAAATACCGCTGAATGTGGCGTTAAGCACCAATCAATCAACCATATACAAATAAGAAAACACAAGGAAATCAATGTTCTGGTCGGACTGTCTCTTATGCGGATGCCGGGTATAGTCTCTCCTCTACTCCATGCGTGCAATCGTTTTACGAGGGTAGAGCCGCTGTACTCTCTGTTTATTGATGCATTCCGGTGTTTCGTGTTCAATGCTGTTCCTTGTTTAGCTTCCGGAAACATATGAAGAGTAATATGTGGTTGGTGATTTAAAGACACTGATTTTGGTCCTTGTGTTTACATGAAAGGTTCTCTCAAGCTAAATCGATAATGCTGAACTATAAGGGCGATTTACCCTGTACACATTGCCTGCTAACTTCAGTAATGACACATCAACGGAAATCTCAATACAAAGGTATATCCAATACGTGTGAGTGACAAAAAGCAATTGCTATATAGAGATATTCGTAGACTATTGAGTCTCAGTGCGATACGATTTGTTTATTTTTTATGATTGGGGTTTTATTGTCGTACTCAAAGGTATTTCACTTGCATGACGATGGATTGTTCACGTCACAATGTGCCTTGGTAAACAACGTTGGGAAACCTAATGGACACCTCGTAAAAACTACCGGAGACATAACTTCTGACTCACCCAAACACATGATGGCGTACTTAAACCCTTGGACGGAACATCGAAGGATAAATATAGGCAGATACGCGGCCCAGTATACGATACGAAGGTGTACCGAAAGTGAAATTATCTTCGATAAAATTTTCTTTTCTGTCCGGAACGATTTTCTTGTAGATTGCGTGATTTTGGCGAAATTTGGAAAATACATAATTGATATTTTATTTTTTGGACGATACAATAATATTTTAGCAATACCCATTTGACAAGTCTGCAGATCACGGTCTACTTACCAGCCAGGTGGTAATGTATATTTGTTGCAGATATCAAAAACATTGAGCCTCACAATGTACAGAAAAAGCATTCGTGTGTGGTACTTACTTTCTACCTTACCTATCTTAGAAGATGATAAGCAGGCGGCCCATTTTCGTCATTACAAGAATATTTGTTCGCCATCGGGATAAAAAGGCAGTGTTATTGATTTGGGATAACGCTGCTAGAGTATAACATAACTAGTCTGTAACATCCCAACAAGTCGTAAGCAGCATACGGGGTATGTTCAAATCCGTTTGATGATGTAATGTGTTAGCACAGGGGGAACACTAAGTTTTCATCTGAGAAAACACTTCAGTTTTATAAATGGGAATATGGCTTATTCCTGTTGAATCACTAGTTATTAGTTTTTAAATCGACACTTCGCCAATTCGTTATTTTCTTGAGAAGCATTTCTGGTTCAGAAGTAGAAGGGGAGACGAATGTAATAACTACCAGGCTATCTTATCGTTATTACTTTGTCGGAGGATTAGGAGGGAGTGTCCAGTTACCCTGGTGCGCTCTGAGCTATACATGACAACAGGAAGTCGATCTTTTTGGTGATGTCGTTCAAATGCGTCATGTGATTGTCCAGTCTCTGACTAATCGTTTTCTCGCGAGAGTTTCTATAGTGGAGGAGACTAAGACAACTCTTGTACGACATGTCAGTCCATAGCACATTAATTTCCCCCAATATTGGGGGCGACGCTTCCCACAGATCACCAAATAAAATGTGCGAACAAGTCCATGTCAATGTCTCGACGTATGAAGTAGAATCGATTCTATTTTAGAGTGGTCTTTTGTCTTGTCTTGTCTGTTAGTTGCCAGTGTTGTTGAGGGTGGTTTTCTTCGCGCATTAGGGTGAATGGCACACCGCCATGCGATTCAAATAACATTAAGTACGGCGTTAAACCCCAATCAAATAAACAACAAAAATCCATCTTTCTTTCGCACATTTCTATATTATTCCCTCTATCAACAGTTATTAGATTTTACTTGCCGGTCATTAACGAAAACATCGGATTTTGTTTCCGCCAAAATATTGATATAATCTCGTGTTCTCTAGTTAATTCCGGTCAAACTGCCATACTTTGGTTGAGAACCGTGATTAACGATTATTTTCTTATTTCTCTGTCTACCTGGCAAAGTCGCCAACATATACATTAAAGCGTTTCGTCGCCCGATATAAACCATTTAATACAAGCATTACGCTTGTATGTTCTTTGAGGTCTACAATTGAAATGTACATGTTGTATCTGTGTTTTGTAAGACTTCTCTTATAATATAAACCGATTTTTTGTAATACGTAGGGCGAGAGCTTTCTGTCAACACGAAAACCGATCTCCATGCTTGTGATGTCTTTGTATCGCTTCCTGTGATTGTCTTGTCTCATGATGGCTGGTTGGCATTGGTGTCTAGTGTGGCTTCATTCACCCACGAGACTGGCTCCCAGTTGTATGAGTGAAATAAGCTGTATGCATAGGGCGTTAAACCCAAATCAGACAAACAAAACTGGTACAGATCAAAACAGTTGTTGAATGGATATTTGCAATTGTAGTCGGACTAGTAATCATTGTATGTTTAACACGACGCTTCTCTGATGGCCCAAGCAAATCGATTAATAACAACGGATGCTATCAGCTGCAATTCACACCGGTTAATGAATGTGTCTCTTTTGTGCAGTTTATTACTGCGATAATCTACATAAGAAACGACGTTATCTGTTCTCAATATCCAATCTACCTATTTTGAATGTAGGTTGTTGAAAAGAGATATTCTACAAAAGCTTGAACACTTACAGATGATCTCACCAAAACCAAAGTTGCGAGAAATACAGATTTGAAGTTTTCGTTCCGTCCTGATTTTCAGTGTGGACATTTAAAATAATACTAAGTGGAGAAATATTGGTGTCAGGTTTGTGTTCTTTCACGTTATGTCTTTATGCCAGTTTCATGTTGTTTCACAGACTTTGGCGTCTAGTTGTCAGTCCAGGGTTTGCTTGTCCCATCCTTCTAAATCCACTGTAAGTTTCTACTGTTTATGGTGGAAAAGTTGACCAAACCTCGTAGTTGAGGGCCGTGGCGTAGTGGTTAGCGAGCGCGCTTTCTATAACGCCTACTTCGATTTACTATTCACAGGATCGAGTCCGTCTGTCGACCCTCGGGTATATGAGTGAGTCACAAGATGTGGCTCCGGCAATCGCGGGGATGGTTTTTACTAGGTTTCCTCCCGGTTTTCCACCATACTAGGGCAAGGAACACTGCGAAGTGGACAACCCGTCGTCATATAAGTGAAATACCCTTGAGTACGACGTTAAACCCCAATCATGGGCATTTTCCAATGATCCTCTGATAATCAGGGTTTTCATTGGCCATCGTCTGATGTTTAGGGTTTTCATCGGCCGTCTTCCAATGATCAGGGTTTCCATGGGCCATCGTCTGATGTTCATGGTTTTCATGGGCCATCGTCTGATGTTCAGGATTATCATCGCCCATCGTCTGATAATCAGGGTTTTCATGGGCCATCGTCTGATGTTCAGGGTTTTCATCGGCCATCGTCTGATCTTCAAGGTTTTCATCGGCCGTCTTCCATTGACCATGGTTTTCATGGCCCACCGTCTGATGTTTATGCTTCCCAGCGGCCGTCTCCCGATCTTTCAGTTGGCTTCTAAGCTAACTTCCCAAGACACGCAGTTAAGAAATTGCAACTCAACCGTATCACTCGATGTCTTATTCTATTCTAAATACTAAATTTATCAACGTGGTTTTGGTCATACATATCGTAACGTTGATTCACCCTTCTATTATTACAAAATTGCGTGCAATATTGTCTTTACAGAGCACCCTGGGTACAAACCCTATCACAGTGGCGGCACCTAGCGGCAAGGATGATATGTTTGTACTGGATATGGCTACATCCACCGTGGCATTAGGAAAGGTGATCAAAGGCGTACTTTTTAGCAAACATGATCCAAAGATACAAGTTAGAGTAAATACATGGAATCATTGCTGTTTTAAACAACAGTGTCATAATTTTGTTTCCGAAAATAATGGACAGAAAGTGTGGGTTTTGTTCAAAGAAATACATATATAGACTTAAACACGCTCATGACCAACAATTAGTGATGGGGAAGCATGAACTGTTATACAATGACATCAAATTGTAGTTAGCTTTGATAGTGATTCCCCTTTTGTACCTTTATGTATCAATTTACTTCTTTTTATTTCTTTTTATTTTTTATTTTTTTATTTGTTTATTTTTTTTGTTGCTTTACTCCAAACTATATTGGTTTTCTTCAAGGTATAAATATACACGGTTTTATTTTTCAAACCAGTTGGGGCTGGCAGCAGGACCCACTGTATATATAATTGGGCAAATCCGTCGCATTACGTTGTTAATGGGTTACTTTGCATCAAAGAGTGTGGTTTTTTTCTCTCACTTAATCCTTGTGCTCTTGCAGATTATTGGAAACACGAAACAGATCTGGTGTGGGTCGTTGTTTTTCGTCTAGTGATAATCCTGTCTTGCCATTCTTTGTTAACGAGTGTCGTTGAAAGTGGTTTCCTTCACCCATTGGACAAACACGCTGTCATTTGAGTAAAGTAGCGTTTAGCGGTAAACCAACAAATAATGTGATAATTAAGGTACTGTTAAGCACATTACTGATTCAAATAAATAATTCATTTATTTTAGGAATTCTTAATAAAACAACGTTTGTTAAATAGTCGAAAAACTATCATTTTGGTCGATAAGAAAAAGCAATAAATGTCGTGTATGTAACTTTATTTTAATTTTTTAGTTCTTGTAAGAACATTCAAATGAATGATTCAGACCTTAAATCAAAAACCAAAATACATAGCAATGTATAAATGGATTTAATCTATTTGGTAAGTCAATATGATTTCTCTGACACTGACGATCATTATTTGACAGGTTGAGATCGCCCACAGAAAAGATCAACAAATTCCACGAGGCTGGGCTGTGGATCAATCAGGGCAGGTCTGTTCAATATATATTTTGGTAGAAAAAAAGGGTTATTAAGATTCTGGTCATCAGATAAATTATCATCGCTAAATTTGCTGTCTGAAGAAGAGTTTGTTGTATAACATTCGTTCAAATTGCCTGCATTTCACAATCTAGCAACCCTTCGTGTATCTCCGGCATGAACTCGTCATTATCCGCCTCCTGGGCACTCTTTTGAATGGAGATTCCTCTGCCTGCGTCACAGCTCAAATGACTCAAACGAATAAAAAAAAGTCTAAGCATCGGGAAAACACGGAATTTTTTTAACAGATAGTTAATTGTATTACATTTGTTATTCGGTCACTTTGAATCTGATTCTAATCGCATATGGGAATACCTTAACGTTACAGAACTAATAAGAAGCTAAATGATAGTTCGTTGTCATTCCAACACCCCTATTGCTTTCAGGAGACGACGAATCCTGACGAAGTGTTACAAGGAGGCGGGCTTCTCCCGCTAGGGGGACTGGAAGTAACTGGTAAGACAAATATTCTACTTGACAACTTTGTTAAAATATATATCACACATCTAACAATTGTAAACAATATACCATGCAATTGAGAGCTGAATTATTGGCATCTTCCTAGTTACAAGACAAAATTCTCTTTGGAAATCAATGCAATACTGAAACAGTTCAGAGTAGTTTTAGCTTGTTCAACCTTAACTATTTTTCAAGAGTCCGTAATGCCACATTATAATCCTAAATTTGATGTGTTTTTAATTATGTTATTTTTGTTGAAATTAGGACAACAACCCATATGTTCGCTACAAATATTGTTAAAAATTCCACGTTATGATCATCCTCCTCAGGCAAGAGTAAAAACCCATAAGGCCAGACTTACAAATTTCCGACCGTTTCAATTAACCGATTGATACACTGAATGCGGTATGAGATTTTTAAACAAAAATAAGTATTTTAATTGAATGCAGACAGCGTCCTTCTAACTTTGTCTTGACCCAGAAAACAATATAATTGACAGGTGGCTATAAAGGATATGGATTAGCAATGATGGTGGAGATCTTCACAGCTTTACTGAGTGGCGCGACTTATGGGCCAAATGTGCGTGACTGGCAGGCCCCGTCTCCAGGAGATTACGCGGATTTGGTACTGAATAGATACATGATATAGACAATTTGAGAAAGATATTCACGAAGTGTCCACATACATCAACAGTAACAGACGAACCTTTGCCAAGTCAGTTGTTTTATTGTAATAAAGTTGATGGCTGGGTTGACTTTATGTTATGTTGACAGTATAACTCATATTAATTCATATCACTGGCTTGAATTCATCACTGGTAAACTGTAATATCTGAATCGATGTCCAATACATTTATATATATTAATCAGTCGCAAAATAATGATAACCGTTTTGTTTATATGTACGGGTGGACATTATACTATTAAAGATGCGTATACATATTTTTTTTAGATGTGCAGGATTGGGTGTTGATTTAAAATATAATATACATATTAATTATCTTGTAATTCAGGGCCAGTGTTTTGTCGCCATTGACCCAGAAGCCTTTGCGCCTGGATTTGTGACGAGGATGGCGGATCTGATGAGGATTTGCAGATCTTTAGACCCGGTATGTGGTCGTGCTGACTTTCATGTGAAAACAAACTCGGAGCTCATGAGGTTATGCAAATCTTTACACCATATACAGAATATCACACAAACAATGATCTGGGGATATTTGAAGGGAATATGCTGATCTGAAAACAATGTATACAAGTATTTGACCCTCTGGCGTGTGTCTTCGCATCTTGATGTTATGCGTTATTATGCAATCACCCACAAATATTTGCTATCTGATAAGGATGTGCATGGAGTTGATAGCCAGATGTCAGATTAAAATTTATGTAAAACATATTGACATGTATGTGATTTCATCTCACGAGGATTGTTAGAAGAGACGACGTATCACTTGATTTCTTCGCACTTATAATTTTAGTGTTCATTTTCTGAATGGTTGGTTCATCGGAAGTTTCTGATTGTTACGGTCTGACTGGACCCCTTGGGCACAAAAGGACAAACAGATTTTAATTCCGTTTATTTACCCTTTAATATTCAAAGTTTAGGATAGTGAATAAAATGAATTCGAAATTAACATTTTACACAAGAATTAAGAATTTTTTCCAAAAGATATATTTAGTGTTTCTCTACGATTCACCTAAGGTAGGACCAGAGGACAGATAACGAAAGTCCACTGAAATTGGTCTTCACAAATTATCCAAAGAATGAGGCACTCTTTTTTACTCCTAGAGCTATTATTCTCTAAATATACTAAATAAACTTATTTATTCTGAGAAGTAAAGTACATAAAATGCAAGTTTGTTTGTCAATATTAATTCAATTTGCAAAAAGTTGTTATTGGGTCTATATTTGTAATCCTGACTATCCAAGCTTTCCAAAAATATATACATATGCTACTTACTGTTTCGGCCAATATTCTGCGTTATTATAGGCTTAGAACTAGTGTGGTGGGGAGAGGGGGGTGTTGTTATCTCTAAATCAACAGAGGGGTCCAACCATTTTGAAGCCATTAAGTACCATCTAGCTTTTCAATGCAGGCTTGGAACTTTGGGACAAACCCGGGCCATCACTATCTTACCAAGAAGTCAAGAGTCACAGTTTCGAAAAAATCAAGCTATTTAAAAATTTTGAAAATGTGTTATGTGGGTCAACATTAAATGCAAAACAAATTTCATTTAAGGGAAAAAATTTGTTTGTGTCTTTAAAAAAACGAATTGCATTGATCTACAGCAGAATGTCATCATAGCAAAGCACATGTGTATTTATATAGCTGTATTTCGCCTGCACAATTTACGCCATTTTAGCGAATATAATGGTCCTGGTTCATGACCAAGCGGACTGTACGCGAGTCATGGAGGTAAGGCGGTGACGATTTAAAACAATAGGGTCCAGCTAGGTCTGAAGACAAGTGTTCTCTGGTTATGTAAAGCGCCACCTTTGTTTTATTTCAGGTTGAGGGAGAGAAGGAAGTACTGGTGGCAGGAGACCCAGAGAGAAAACATATAGACTTATGTACAGAGCTGGGTGGTATCCCATATCACCCTAATCAGATTAAATATGCTGTAAGTATTTAGGCCTAATACATTTATACCGGTAAGCGTATACATCCTAAACTATAAGAGCCACATATATTATAAGATAAAGCCAAAGAAATATTAAACTCGGTTCGTCTCACTACACGAGTCAAACTTTATAAACTATACCACTAGACAGATAACCCTCTCGTTTAGGGTATAGACATAATGTTCTAAGTATAGACATAATGTTCTAAGCATATGCATGATGTTCCAAGTATAGACATGATGCATTTACTTAGCATTGGAGGGACATATTAACTCTTCATGAGAAGAAAAAGATTAGGTTTGTTATTGTTGCAGTGTAGTTTAATGGATAGTTAGTGTAACGCCATCGTCATATAAACTGAATTACTTTTACCACGCTGTTAAGCATCCTTATTCCAATCAATCAATTCCGCTAGAAAAAAGGAAAGGACGAAGGCCTGCAACTGGTCTGTTACCCTGTTGATAGTTCGCCGTGTGGACGGTCGATGATGTTCACACATGGTCTCAAATTTTAATGAACACAATTATATTGTGCGAAAAACGTGTAAAGCTCATCCACAACAAAGAAAACACCACCAACAACAAAAACATGACATTATGTAGGCCTATATCATTATTGCTTTTCTACGGAAGTCTGTTAACGTCATGTCGAAGTATTTTTTTTTCTATAGCCATCTCGTTATTATAAGATAGTACTTTCGCAATCACAGCACGTCTAACAGCCGAACTCTCTTCCATCTACCACTTTTGTTCAATCTATGCTACACATACTCGCAAAACATTGAACTGTCGAACTTTCTTCAATTTGTGCTACATCTAATCGCACTACACTGAACTGCCGAACTTTCTTCAATCTATGTTACACAAAATCGCAGTACATTGAACTGCCGAACTTTCTTAAATCTATGCTACACATAATGGCAGTGCATTGAACTGCCGAACTTTCTTAAATCTATGCTACACATAATCGCAGTACATTGAACTGCCGAACTTTCTTCAATCTATGCTACACAAAATCGCAGTACATTGAACTGCCGAACTTTCTTCAATCTATGCTACACAAAATCGCAGGACATTGAACTGCCGAACTTTCTTCAATCTATGCTACACATAATCGCAGTACATTGAGCTGCCGAACTTTCTTCAATCTATGCCAGCCCCGTGGGGGAGCGGGTTGGCCAGCACTGCAGAATACTCTCCCGGCTTCCTCAGTCTATCGTCAGAGGCGAGAAAAGAGGAGCTTTCTGTTACCCTGTGTTCTCAGAGCTAAACGGGAACAGGAAGCGGATCTGTTTGTACATTGTGTATTTGTTTCCGTCGTCATATAAGTGAAATACCCTTGAGTACGACGTTAAACACCAATCAAACAAACAAACAATCAATCTATGCTACACAAAGTCGCAGTACATTGAACTGCCAAACTTTCTTCAATCTATGCTACACATAATCGCAGTTAATTGAACTGCTGAACTTTCTTCAATCTATGCTACACATAATCGCAGTACATTGAACTGCCGAACTTTCTTAAATCTAGGCTACACATAATCGCAGTACATTGAACTGCCGAACTTTCTTCAATCTATGCTACACATAATCGCAGTACATTGAACTGCCGAACTTTCTTAAATCTATGCTACACATAATCGCAGTACATTGAACTGCCGAACTTTCTTAAATCTATGCTACAGATGCACACAAACGAGTTTGGCGCCGCCTTTCTACCCTTGGTGAATTAGGAGACTGTAAACAAATACTGTTAAATATACGACGTTACACACCAATCAACGCTAACCTGGCTTTATTATGATGACTTACTAACTTGTAGTAACGAGTCCGGTTGTATTTTAGTTCGACATGGCAATAACTGGCGTCCGTACTTCATTATCTTCAAAATAATAGTGGCCAGTGAAGCAGTAGAATTTAAGAGTAACCCTAAACGAGTTATCTCCCATTTCCACTTCATCCGAGGCTACTTCACTGTGTCAACGACCGGGGTTGTTTCTACACGACTAAACATGCAGTGTGACAAATCGGCCTGATAATTAGTTAGGTCAGTTATGTACAATTTATATGGTATAATCAGTCTAATATAACACCTTGGGATGTAAACACGACTGACAAACATCGGAAAGACTGAATTCCTGTGCATTCTAATTCCAAAAGTTGATTAACCTATCAGTATAGCATGTGTTATCTAGTGACGGTACCTGGATCTAAGATTAACCGCATTTTTATTTTACTGTGCTGTGTATTTATTTTTTATGTTAGAGACCAGCATAATCTTCTTTCTCTGCAATAAAAAAATATATACTAAAAAAATAAGCATGCCATATTTTTGTCTAATATGTAAAATATCGTAGAAAACGTTTGTAATCGCAAGTCATGTATTTGGCTCGATAACCAGTATATGCATCAAAGTTTTGTTTATATTGCTTGTTTATCGGATCCGGCAAACAATTAAATTTTAATATTATTGTACCAGCGGTGTAGGCCTATGTCCTATGTCTAAATATGTAGAGTATTTACTTAGATAGTAGGCCTCTATTTTTTGTATCTTGGAATTTTTCGACTAGTGTAGGCACTGTAAATCCGTGCATACATGTATGTATAAATAAGCGTATATTGTTAATGTAGGCACCATATGTTATGATTCATTAAATAAGTTCCATTTCTTTCTTTTTCCAGAATGATATTGCCGAGAAGTATAAACTGAAACCGATGAACATTATCTAAAAAACGGGATAAGACATGTGTCACATATATGCGGTGCACATCGTTCAGTATAAAAGTACCTGGAAACCTATATACTACTTACCCTGTGGGGACTGCATTTACAATACTCTGACAAGACCGTCATAATGCTCAATATATAGACTACGAATATAGACTCTTCCAGAAATACAAATATATACTAGTAATAAGTATATGCTGTTTTTTATAATCAGTATTCTGAAACAATCAGATATGGATATGATAGCCATAATATCGTCCCATACATACATGTTCTACAATGTTATTCTCGTTTCACCATCAATTGTGGAATTGGAAACACAGTCATTTATCAATTATCGCATCAAGCAGGTATTTTTTTTAAATTGATGATAGATGGGGAAATCATTCCATGTAGAAGTTACATATATTTGCATGCATAGTTATGTATCAATGAATTTAAATATATATTTTAAGGATGAAATAATTGTCGTCTTCTTCTTGTGTAGTTCTATCTAGAGCAATCTGACATTTCTGAATGTATAGTATGTTGTCAATACAGACGGTGGTTGTTCACGGAAACTGGGGGAACTCGAGCTTTTATTGAATTTACGTAGCAGTATACATTTAATGATCAGATGAAGATTCTTCGGCAATAACATGTAACTAAAGTCCTAAAGTCAGTCATTGAGTGATGCCAAATGGTTTATACTGAATCAGTGATAGTCCATGGGAACTTTTTTTGTTATTTTGTTTCACTGCCTTACTTTTTTCATAATAATATCATAATAATATAATAATATTGACGGCAGAGGTTTCCACAGTGAACGCACTTGTCTTGGTGATCAGACCCAATCGGTAACAGTGGGAAGTGTATAGACCATGGAAATCATGGATCAGTGTATCATGGATACTGTATACAGTTTTGCTGTAGTGACATTTCTCTATAATGCATTAAACCGAAAAGAGAGAGGAAGAAAATGTTTTCTCCTCTCAGTAAAAGCAATACAGACCCCTGACAAGGCGTCAGTTATATATAACTACATACAGTATTCCTCTCCAGTTAAACGGCCCACCATTAATTTGGAGTCAAATTATCGACGATTAAAAGTCTATAACCTACTCCATATTCCTAAATTTCCACTCATGAAAACATATAGCCCTATATAGACTATATTGATGAACGGCATTGGCGAAAGAATGACGACTTCAGTGATAAACATCTTCCTACGCAAGGGACAGTATGTGTAAGACGAGACTTACACAGTACTATGCCTTGCTGTAACTCGATCGGAAAACGTGGCACAAAATTT
>JAVFBX010183080.1:0-14262 GCA_034783855.1 Mopalia kennerleyi
AGGCCGGGGCTTAGTGGTTAGCATGTAATACGAGGCCGGGGCTTAGTGGTTAGCATGTAATACTAGGCCGGGGTTTAGTGGTAAGCATGTAATACGAGGCCGGGGCTTAGTGGTTAGCATGTAATACGAGGCCGGGGCTTAGCGGTTAGCATGTAATACGAGGCCGGGGCTTAGCGGTTAGCATGTAATGCGAGGCCGGGGCTTAGCGGTTATCATGTAATACGAGGCCGGGGCTTAGCGGTTAGCATGTAATACGAGGCCGGGGCTTAGCGGTTAGCATGTAATACGAGGCCGGTCTTAGTGGTTAGCATGTAATACGAGGCCGGACTTAGCGGTTAGCATGTAATACGAGGCCGGTCTTAGTGGTTAGCATGTAATACGAGGCCGGGGCTTAATGGTAAGCATGTAATACGAGGCCGGGGCTTAGTGATTAGCATGTAATACGAAATTAAACAAAAATGAGATCAAACTACCAAAAGTTGAACGGTTGGATGGGGCTTAGATATCCTTAGAACTGGAGGATAATTGACTTTAAACAATTATGTAAACGCTTCACATCTTCTTTGTGCAAGTTTCAATTATTGTTGGAATATGCCACCGTCATATAAGTGAAATACCCTTAAGCACGGCGTAAAACAGCAACTAATCAGTCAACCATAGCTTAGGAAACAACACCCAGTTGATCTGCTTGTGAAATATTTATATAGCGTTCCGTTGTTTTCCTGTCTAGTCTTTATTTTGGTCGCACTGCTGGCGAAGGTGTAAGAAAAAACAAAACAATACGTATGTTTAAACCTCAATGAACAAACAAACAAATTGAAAGCGATCCTTTCGGTGTTGATACTATTTTTGGCAAATTATACAGTTTCTCTGTAAAGGTCCATTCGGGTAAACAGTGGCCATTGAATTAGGGGTTTCAGCCTGAGCCAGGGGTCATAGTTAGATTTTTTAAGCCGCCGCAGGCGTGAAGGATTTTGACGAGGTGTTAAAATGACGACAGAGCTCTTACAAAACCTAACATTGACCGATGTCGATGGTTTAAACACCATTCTAACCCGAAAAAAGACAGAAAAAGAGCTCTCCCGTGCCATCAAAATTGGTTCTTCCTAAATGACCCCATGTATGCAGTAAACTATCAACATCCAATCAGAAATAGGCAGTTGCCTTCCGGCGCCATCAGACTCGACTGAGGTGTAAAACAGCGATAAACGCAGCAGAAAACATCTTCCAAAACAATTTTTCTGATATTTTGATGCCAAATTATAGCGATTGTGAAGGAGACATGTTTTAAACTATGTTCGCGACACCCGATTTCCTAATCGTGCTGTATGTTTTATAAAATTAAGAAACCTAAATTTGATGTGGAAGCGGCCATGTTTGATTTTTTTTAATATCGGAAATTTGGTAGATGAACAATCATACGCTGGGATGTAGCGTGTGTTTACCCCATTGGGAATTGAAAATATCACAACACCAGAAGTTTGTTTACGGAATAATAAATTTATTAATTTTAGATATAGGCTGTTTTGGTCTTCGAGTTGGATTTTAACTATTGGTATGCTCATGCAGTGCGAGTCTTTGAAGGGAGGGAGGGAGTCGGAAAGGCGATAAACAAGTCGGTCATAGTTTTCTCATCCAGACTGCTGTGTTGTATTCCTTGTTATGTATATTTGCGCACTGCAGGTAATCCGTGGAGGGTTAGAATATAACATTAAACTATTAAACTCTTAAATATAGCAGGGAATTCTTACAGACGGAATTTGCCCAGTGAAGTAAGAGCTTACTATCATTGGTAGCCCTTTGAACCATTCGTCTTATTATACTAAGGACATCTTTAGTAAGTAAAGTTAATAATGTTAAGTTGTAATTTTGTTGGTCAAATGTTCCTCTCGAGCACTAATATGGTTCCTAAATTAAAATCAGTCTCTGAATGTAGTCCTATCGTCTTTACTCTGTAGTTGGAGATCCATTTGGCAGAGAGAAGTGTGTTCTGAGTAGGCCTACTGTCCTATCGTCTTTACTCAACAGTTGAAGAACAGAGGTTAGAATGTTCTGAGTTGTGTCCTATTGTCTTTACTCAACAGTTGAAGAACCTTCTAGCGTATGGTCATATGGTAGTGTTCCGAGTGCAGTCTTCTATCTTACGTTTATGATTTTTTTAATTTTGGTAATGGTACTATCATAAGTTTTGCATGCTTTATTTTAAATGTAGTCAATTATATTTATGTAATTTCGTTTAAAGGGGTGCCCGCGGCCTTGGCTAAGTGGATTGCGTGTACGATTCCTATGCCTACTTCGATGTACCGTTAAGGGAAACGAGTTCTTTTGTCGACCACTGAGTCACACGATGTGAGTGGTAATCGCGGGAGTGGTTTTTACGAGGTTTCCTTCCAGTTTTCTACTGAAAGTAGACAAGGAACTACGTGAACTGGACACCCCGTGTTCATATAAGTCAAATACTCTTGAGCACAACGTTAAACCCTAATCAAACCATTAGTTTAAAGGTTATCTTTTATAAACTAAATATATAGGTTCGCTATTGAACGATATGGCTATGGGCAATTCAGACCCCTTCACCGAAGGGAAACTTTGGATATTCTTCCAAAACTTTGAGTTTTAGTAGGACCACCAAATCTTATGATCAAACATACTCAATTATTCGAGCTTCGTTTTCAACTGACCGTGGGTGAAAAAGGTGAATGTCACCATATCCGTTTGGTTCGTGTAAGGGGGAAAGTTACGATGGATTACCACACTGTAGCTCAGTCTAAACTGGACTGCGGGACCCCCATGCGCAATCAATAAAGCACAGAAGAAGGTTGTTGACCTTAGATATTTCTGAAAAGCTTTTTGGCGATTAGGGAGTGATTTTACCACTATTAAACGATAGTTGTTATTGTGCATTTTTCAAGAATAAACAATTTCCTAACATTCTTTGCTAACAAGAAAAGTAATCTTGGTTAAACTGCATGTTACATGACACAAAACACGACAGCCAGTAAGTAAAAAATCTATTTAGAAATCTTTGCAAATGGATTAATTGGTTACATCACCGTTCCTACAAATGTACAGGTTCCACATAAAGTTCAAAGCATGCTCAAGTATTAGGGGAAATTATTTAGTGGTACAGTTGTTTGGCTGCCATGCCTGTAGTCTGTGTTCAATTCCCCGTGCAGCCATGAAAATAAATACATAGTACTGTTGTCTGTCTGTCGGCTACTTCTAAATCATTGTATGAAAGCAATATTCATTGGAATAAAACAGCTAGTCGAGTTGATGTGTATAGTGTTATTTTTTTTTTAATTTTGTCACAGGATTAGCACAAAGTTCCAAGCAAGAAATTCTGCAGGTGCGGGAATGGCCGAGTGGTACAGTTGTCTGACCGTCGTGCAGGTGGCCTGGGTTCGATTCCACTTGGAGTCAAGAAGCACACATAATAAAAATTGTCGACTGATAAGTACGGTACTATGGTGAACAGGGATATTGATAGATAATGTTCGCACTAGGTAGAGAAGTTAAGCAGTGTTAATTAACAAAGAGGCACGAAAATAGAGGGTTTTATTAAATTTTTATTTTGCAAGAATACAGTACAAAAAATAATAAAAGAGTAATGTGCAACTCCAAGAAGGATAAGCCTGCAGATGTCAATTTAATATTTTGGTTTCATATTTGTTGCCAGTGAGCAGCCGAACGTGAATGTATGGGACTATAAATATCTGACACAATTGGGAGAGAAAGCCTTTTCAAAATGTAGACGAGTATTTAGTCAAATGATAAGATGCATAAAATACTGGTAAATCTTTCAATCATATCACAGATGTTCGTGTTTACATGATTCAGATGTCAGCATAAGTGATGGCATACAAAGTTATCACTACTCCGTATTGCTGACACACAACACTAGTCTAACAAAGAAAGGACCATCAATTAATAATGCCAATAAAATACCATTTCAAGTTTAATCAGATAAAGCAAAAATGTAGGTTTGTGGAGATATTAAAAAAAATAAAATTTATCGAAAAATTTTAATTAAGCATCCAGAGCTGTTACGCCCAAGATGATTTGAGCAACGCAATAACCTATTTTCTTATCAAGAAATTTAATTGTTATTGCTTCCAGTTTTCTTTTGTATTTGCAATGGCTGGAATTATTTTTGTTTTATCATTTAACAATGTTTGTAACCGCTATCTACTTTGAGAGTTATTCTATTCTTTTGCATTCAGTTACGATTTTTTTAGTTTTAGTTTTAAGTATTAGACTTCATTCCGTACAGGTAAAAAAGAAAAGCTATCAACTCGATTTTGTGATTGGTTTACACATATCAAGTTTGTAGAAAATAACACAAATATATACAGGCGTGTGTTGCTGGGAAGAATGGTTTCCATAGGATCCTCCATTAACCGTCCAAACGCAATTTAAGGCACACTGATTAAAGTGTTTATCAAAATGAAAATTTGGAGATCAAATCTCGACGGATTAATTGGTGTTCAACGCCGTGTTTAAAGGACTTTTCTCACCGCAGCAATGGCCACACTAACAAAATCATAAAATTTAACGTTTGACTCCGCTGGTCAATTCATGATCCTTCATTGCTAATCAAAAAGGAGATGAACATGCTTGAAACGTGAAGCTCTTAGCTAGATGGCTAAATCACAAATCAGTTTGTCACTTTTTCATAAATCCATATTACAAAGTCGTGACATATGCGAGTCAGTTAATTTGTAAGTTTTTACGGATTAATTTTCAGGTTATACAAGCCTTATAATAAACCTACCTTTTTATTTTCTTTTATACACCTAATCCTACTATAATTATATACGCATGTTGTGTTGTTTTGTGCCCACCTTTTCACACAACCCAAAGCTAGCATTCAATCAATCTAGGTTTGTTTGTTTGATTGGGGTTCAATGTCGTAGCCTACTCAAGGGCATTTCACTTATATGACGACGGATTGTCCACTTCACACTGTTCCTTGTCCTATTATGGTGGAAAACCGGGAGGAAACCTCGAAAAAACCACCCCCGCGATTGCCGGAGCCACATCTTGTGACTCACTCACTCATATACCTGAGGGTCGACAGACGGACTGGATCCTGTAAACGGTAAATCAAAGTAGGCGTTAGAAAGCGCACTCGATAACCACTACGCCATGGCCGCGGGCGCCAATCAATTTCGGTAACTTTCAGCTTCTGATTTATGGTATTGGTAATCTGATTGAGAAAATGCGTCATACAGCGGTGTCCTTTGTCCCGATTCCAAGACGTTATTGTTCTTTTTTTGTAACTAATGACATTTTCGTTGTTTGCATTCGTGGCTGTAATCTAAAATGTGTTTCTCTGTCTTACATACATGATTAACGGCTATGCTATTTGTTCAAAATGTATAACGGATTTATAATCTTACAAAATATTATAAGTTGTGGTTGATATTGACTGAATAAAGTTTGTTTGTTTGGTTTCAGGTTAACTTCGTACTTAAGGTTATTTCAGTCACATGGCGGCGTGGCATCCCAAATGGGTGAAGGAAACCACCGTCGTCGGCATTGGCAACTAACGAAGACATTGGAAAGACCCTACAAAGCAGAATAACTCCAAGAACGTCACGGCAACCGGACGCTTAATTCTAACGTTACTTATATTTTATCAAAGTGCAGTATATTATTTAGTTAAATTGAGCTCGAACAGTGACTATTTGCCAGTCTTATCTCTGTTAAATGACAGGAACAAGATGGGGCTCCTGTAATTATCCGAACATTTTCCATTTGTCAAGTTTCTTAAAACGGACTACGTGTTTTATAATAGAAACTGCACCAACAATTGACAGGCGGGAAAATGGCGTAACAAACAAAAGTCGTTTTAACACACACCAGTTAAACATATAACGGTTTAGTCGATATCAGCACAAATCCATCTAGATAAAATGGTCCCTAAATGGATATATACATAGAGGGTAGATTTGTGTAATTACATGTGATGTACACGTTTGTTTGTTTGTTTGATTGGTGTTTTCTGCAGGACTGGCCAACCCGCTCTCCCACTGGTCTGATGTACACGTGTCTGCTGTTATAAAGAGCAAAGCTGAATGTAAAAAAGATAATTTAGATACTAAATTTAACACGCTGTCTTTTCTCACAAACAGAAATTTACATGACAAATATTAAGAATTTGACGTCCATGTGAAAGTTCTAAAACTTAAACCTCGTGATTTCATGTCGCTGTTAGTTGGTTACAAAAATTTATACTAACGCTTGCGTTACTTACATCTTGGACTTATTTTATCAAATTCCTTTTTTTATATTTTATTTCATCCACACCCCGACACTTATGTTTATCCAGATTTTCTTTGCAGTTATTTTGTTCTGACTATATCATTTGACTACTTCTCTGCGACAGAGTTGTGACAGCGAACGTCTTATAGTATCAACTGCATATACCATGCCATGTACTGACAAAACTGAGTCATGGAAACACCAACATCTGTGATACTTTTGACAAGAATTTGAGCATTTTATGACTTACCCCACCAATGACTAAATACCTACCAAATTTCTTGAAAAGGCGTTCTCTCCCATTGTGCATAGATATATAGCTCTCCATACAAATGTGTTCAACCATTCACTAGTCTAAATATAAAACAGAAATATCAAATCAACATCTACAGGCTTATCCTTTCTTGAAGTTACACATTACTCTATTTTACAAAGATTTTGTATGTAAAAAATATCAACAACTTCTGATCATACAATAGACAGAAAAGTACACTGAAAACCTTGGGCCATATTGGATATTAGTTTTAATTATAAGGACGGCTATTAAATCTTCCATCAACCCCTGTTCATTACATTTCAATTGAAACTTAAGGATGGAATTAACTGAAAGCCACTAATTTACAATTCTTGATACAAATTACAGCAACCATGTGATTCAGTTATAACAAAATACTACTAAGTTTTTGGCTAGAGTATCACTTTCTTACAATGCTTTTTAGTTTCTTCCCAACACATAGTTGTAATGTTGTCCCCATTTTCTGACAAAAGGAAGCAATTGACATTCAAATTTTGTTTCGGCTATGAGCATTTGTAACATGAATAGTGTTGAATAATTACGAATATTGGACTAATTTCTTTTGTTTGTATTAATCCAAAACAAATTTTTAATGATTTTTGCTTTTTTATATTAATGCTATTGATGATCTTTTGCTTCATTTGGCCAGAGTACATATTTGGGGTAAATAAAGAAAACAATTCTGTTTGGGTTAAAACACAATTAAAACATCTTTTATGTGGAATAGCTCGGTCACACCTAACCATATCATTTTGATTGGGCGTTTTACGCTATATTTCATGAACATGTATCTGGCCCATATGTGAAGGAATCCACACTGGACACCCGACAAGATACAAGTACAAACGACCACAGCCATATTCATGTTGGTCATTCCCACCAGGTGCAGATTCCACTACAGTGCTGTACTTAAAAAAGGTTGATACTCCTAAATTACCCGAAGATTGACATTTAATATTTGGGCATCATCGCCATATTTTAAGTTTCCAAAATGAGTTTTGTGGAATCAACCGGGGATTACAGGAACTACTGTAAGTTAGGATTTACTTTAATTTTAATAAAATATTTTAAAAGATAAGAAAATAATGAGTTAAAACAAGTTATCTACGGAACCTTGCAAACAAGTTGTTCCATTTGCAAATACCGTATTCACATGTACTGCAAGCTATTGTATAACTTCTACATTTATTCTACAGATCTCTCATTATTTTTAGCAGATGTGGCATTATTTAACATGGAAAATCCCCACATAGACTTGCCTAAACGTGCTTGCCAGAATATGCCCATGTGAGTTCCTAGATAAGCAAGATCTGGGACTGTTCGATCATTCTACACCTTTTGCTATATTAATTCGCCACATCTATATCTGGGGCCAACACCTAACTGTGATCTAATTTACACCTTCTTTTAATCAAAATGGCATACAACGAACTTAGCTCTTTCGTGAAAAAATGCATACAAATACACAGTAGTTAGTTGACAATATACATAAGATATAACTGTTATTCACATTTCTGAGAAAATAAGTGCAGACTTGAATTCCCTACGAAAAGGATGCGTCCATTCTGGGACTCTCCGGTACAGTAAAGATTATGCCACCTTAGGACCAGTAGTACTGCATTTGTATAGTCAATAAATTGTATTTAAATAATACAGGCTGTACATTTGAGAGGTTATGCATAGGATGGAAAGCTAGCTCGATGATTTGATAAGGGTGTAATGTTTCACTTAAGGATATTTCACTCATAAGATGGTATGCCACCTCGATACTACTAGCAACAAACACAACACAACACAGGACAATCACAGAAGACAATATAATGACACCACCAACCGCTTTATGTTCCTCTTTAGCTCAGAAAGCACCAGGGCTATATGAAGGTCCCTCCAAACTACCCAAGGGTTAGCTCGATGGGTGCAGGAAAGCCCTCTGGTCTTTGATGGCTTCAACAATAATGATGGGATACAATACATCCACACGACTTGACATCTAGTGCAAATAGACAGTGATCAGATTGACAGTTTAAGAGGGTGCAGGAAAGCCTGTTGGTAACAACAACAATAATGACGAGATACAACACATTCACATATGAACTGTTATTTCATGTACCAATAAGCTGTACGCTTAAGGTGAATAAACTAAACTAAACATGAATTGTCAATTCATGGAGAAAAAAAACAGTGTCTAAATCGATATATTTAGATAATGCAAGAAAGCCATCTGGTCTTTGATGACATCAACACATTTACAGGAATTGACACTTTAAAAATACAGTGTTCAAATTGATAGTGTTAGACACACTAACAAATCAGCTACCTGCTGCCCCTGAGCTCTGAAAGCACCATGCCATGACTTGTACATAATCCATTAGAGACAGATGATTAACACGCATAAAATAAGGCTCCTCATTGCTATATCAAAAAAGTATTTAAAAATCACAAGGCCTTTGATGGACCCTTTGTTCTTGAATTGAACAAAAATTGTCTATTTTTTAGATTACAAGTTGTGTTCTCAAATTTTAAGAAAGTAAAAATGTTATTGTTTGTAATCAGAATTACAGATGAGTGTTTTCACTAGTATAACTTTATTTATATAATCAATTTTTCTTTCAGTTTGAGTCCAAGGGGCCAAACACATTAAAACAAGTATGTCTTTTCAGCTTTTTAGAGCAGCACTCTCCAGTGTACACAATAGGAGGTGGGAATGTGAACGTTACTGATGAATAATGGTAGTTATTAAATTTTATTCAATGATGGTTCTCAGTTTTCTGTCAAATTGACATAGAGCTGAATGGCTTGTTTTGTGTTTTATTTCTATTTAGGTTAAATGTCATACTCAATGATATGTCACTTATATGACAAAGGATTGTCCACTTAACATTCAGTGTTACTTAAATTTGACAGCAAACTGAGAGTAAGCCTGGTTAAAACCACCCTAGCGACTGGCCAACCCACATTGTGAGACCCCATCATACACCCGAGGTTTACTGTCCAAATCTGTGAAGGATGCATCGATTGTTTGATTTATTGGGGCTTAATCTCGTACTCAAGGATATTTCATGAATTTGATGACGGATTGTCCACACTATAACTTGCCAAATTAAGGCAGAAAACTGGGAGTAAACCTCGAAAAAAAAAACACCTCAGCGATTGCCCGAGCCACATCGTGTGACTCACTCGTTTATCTGATGACAGATGGACTCTATCCTGTGAACCCTACATCGGAGTAGGATTAGCTGTCCTACAGGCTAACAACGTAAATAGGGCCAGGGGCCAACCTGAAAGCAAAACATTTTCGCACATCTTACATTGCACAAAACGTTTCAAGTTGGTAATCTGTGTGAATGCTGTGTACTTTGGGCCGATGTTTGTTTGATTGGGCTTTAACACAAGAACAAACAATGTGGCTGTGATGGTCCACAGTACAATTCGAGTGAAAGGATGTAAGTTGATTTCAGTACATACAGGTAATGAAACAGCTGGACATCAAGAAGTCCATCTGAAACTAATTAATTTGGTCTATCAGTCCAGATTAACTATTATAGTTTTAGGTTTATGACCTGAAGTAAGTCTTTTCTCTTTAACCATATCTAATGATGCTCCTGGCAGTGACCCATCCTCGTTATCTATCATCTGACTAATCCCTGTTGTCAACAACTGTAAAAAAGGTATCCAGTCACTATGACTAAACCATCTGAAATTACAAACAAATTGACATTTACGTTTCTTTGCAATGTGTTCAAAAATGCACATTCACCTGTGTAACTGCATGTAAGAAATCTGAATGTATCCTTCAACCTTTTTTCAAAATTGTTTGCAACAGTGCTGCGCAATGATAACATAATGTACAGCCAGCGTCTGCTTAGTGCAAGTTGTTGCCTGAAAATACTCATACAAAAGAATAACCATTTCTTCATGATAATCTCCACAAGGGGTTGGCCAGTGCATATACATATATGAAGAGCTCTGAAACCTTAAAATCTTAGGGACGTGTACATTGTAAAACTTTTTAAAAGTTTGCCTCTTATTTTTGTAACTAGCTTTACATCAGACTACTTTTGGAGCGAAAAGAGCAGAATTCTGTAAATAATCAGAAACTTCTTGCGAATGTGTTCCCAATCAATTCACTCTGATGATGGGGGTGTATATTTTGGGGACTTGTGGTTCATGTGTTTCCATCCGATTCTCTTATTCTGAGCATGTTATATTTACATGACATTCAATTTGGGACCAGTGTGATTTAAAGGTCTGTGTCTTTATTCTACAATTATTGATTTAATCTGAATACTTTTGTAATAGTATGTTAAACTCTTTGGCTACCACAAGCCGCTCTGAGCGGCTCGGATTTTCTTAAAAGAAAAGACGACTAGAAGAGGTGAGCGGCTCGTCAAGCAATCGTTGTAAACTTCCATAAGACTGGATATTCGTCAATAACAGTTTTAACGTAGCCAATGAGCATTAGCTTTCATGCCCTGAACCAAACATTGTACAGGAAAACAGACTAAAAAAAATATTCCGTAGCGAAAGAGTTAAAATGGTGCCAGCCCAATGGGTGATAGAAACAACCCCAACATCGCCGGCAACAAACAATGACAAGACAAGACACAATCAATGTACATCACGAACAGATCCGCTTTGTGTTATCTACATATTTGAGTTCTGAAAGTACCACAGCAACAAGCCACCAAAAACACTCAAGAATTTGGTTAAGAAAGTTTTTAATAGCACACATTGCACCAAAGTGACATATTAAATTGGTTTCTGTGACTGGGGTATTATGTCAAGGTTATTCAACTAATATGTATGTTTGTTTGTTTGTTTAATTGGGGTTTAACATCGTACTCAAGGGTAATTCACTTCTATGATAAAGGAGTGTTCACTTCACACTGTTCCTTGCACAAATCGAGAGGAAACCTCGTAAAAACCACCCCCACGATTGCCGGAGCCACATCTTGTGACTCACTCATATACCTGAGGGTGGACAGACGGATCAACTTATATGAGAAACAAAGGGCAAAGGAAACACTAACTTAAATCAAACAATGGGCAATTAACAAGACAAGAACAGAAAGCTTCCTCGGACCACCAGCAAATAATCTCATAAACATATGGAATGTATGATGGTTGCCTTACCGTGGATTTCCTACAGAAAATTTTCTGTGAAGAACTGTCTACCACAACCATTGGGTGGAGTGCTGTGTTAGGTGAAGAATAGACTCCGATATCATGTCATAGTCCATGAAAAACACTCAGATCTCATGAGTAATACCACATCTCCTAGCTGAAGAACAAGAAGAAATGGTTTGTAAAATTCAATTATCAGAAAATCCAACACTGCTTTTGTTTGATTTAGAAATGAAGCGAATAGTATGGACAATGATAACGATGGCATGATAGGAAAGAAGAACAGCATAAAACACATGGTGCAAAATGAAAAAACTGTTTGTTTGTTTGATTTTGTACTTAAGGTTGTTTCACGCATATAACAGAGTGTCAGCCCAATAGGTGAAAGAAACCACCCTGAACATCACGGGCAAACAACAATGACAAGATCAGACAAACACAAGACACAATAAATGGACATCACAAACAGATTGCTTTGTGTTGCCCATTAGCTCTGAAATTAACTTTACAACACGCCACCAAAAAAACCCAGGAACTTGGTTTAAAAACACTAGAACACATTGGTGTTAATTTTGGCCTTACAGGGGGTATCCCAATACCCTAAAGTGTCACCTTTAATTGGTTCCTGTGACTGGGGTATTATGTCAAGGTTATAGGACTAATATGAGAAACATAGGACAAATGAAACACTTACTTAAATCAAACATATCAATAAACAAACAAGAGAAGGACAGAAAGCTTGTAAAAACCACCAACAGACTGTTTTTAAAAAAATTCAATGTATGATGGTTGTCTTACCGTAGATCTCCTACAGAAAATGCTTGATGATCTACCACAATCATTGACTGGAGTGCTGTGTTAGGTGAAGAGTGGACTCCAGTGTCATGGCATAGAGCATAATAAACACTCAGATCTCATGAATAATACCACATCTACTATCTGAAAAACATGAAGCAATTATACTGAGGACCATGGAAACGATGACAACATACAAAAGAAGCACTGTATGCAAAGCATGGTGCAAGACGACAAAATTGTTTGAAACCCAAGGGGTTTGGTGTGGTACCTAATGTTATTACACTGATATGACAAAGAGTCAATCAAATGGGTAGAAGAAACCCCTCTCAACATCAGTGGTGCCAACAAACAGCGACAAGACAAGACACAGTAAATGGACATCACAAACAGATCGGTGTTGTGTTACTTATTAGCTTTGAAAGTACCAGGCCAACAAGCCACCAAAAATACTTTGGATAGAAAGTTAAAAGTTTTTAATAGCACACATTGCTGTTTCTTTCAAGGACATCCCAATGCATCAAAGAGCCATTTTCAATTGGTTCCTGTGACAGGGTTATTGTGTCATGGTTATTTGACTAATATGAGAAACAAAGGGTGAAGGAAACCCTTACTTAAATCATACAATGGTCAATAAACAAGACAAGAACAGAAAGCCTCCACAAACCACCAGCAAACAATTTCATAAGATATTGCTTTGTTTGTTGGTTTGTTTGATTGGGGTTTAATGTCGTACTCAAGGGTATTTCACTTTTATGATGACGGATCATCCACTTCACACTGTGCCTTGGCATACTTAAGGTTAATTTACTAATAAGAGGGAGTGCCAGCATAGAGCATCAGGACAACTATCAGTCAAATGTACATATATACATGTAGTGCTAGACACCATGACCAATCTGCGTCATGAAGCTGCCTAGATCAGAGAGCATCAGGACAACTATCAGTCAAATGTACATATATAGTTTGTTTGTTTTGTTTGTATGTATGTATGTATGATTAGCGTTTAACGTCGTACTCAAGGGTATTTCACTTATATGATGACGGATTGTCCACTTCACACTGTTCCTTGCCCTACTATGGTGGAAAACCAGGGGGAAACCTCGTACAAAACACCCACGCGATTGCCGGAGCCACTCCGTGTGACTCACTCATATACCTGAGGGTCGACAGACGGACTCGATCCCATGAACGGTACAAGAAAGCGAGCTCGTTAACCACTACGCCACGGCCGTGGGCTAGGCAAATGGATGAAGCAAACTACCCAGTCTCCCGCATAGAGAAAATGTAAACTTACGGCATAACCCTTCTCCCACATGTACACATACTGTTGTCTCCAAAATTTATTCTGCAGCAAGGTATGAGACTGGAACATCCGTTGACATATAATGTGTATCCTTTTTAATTTGATTGTTTGGTTGATTGTGGTTTAGTGACGTACTCCAGTATCAAAAGTTTGATCTAGAGAGAAATTCATGACCAGTCTGTTGATTCCGGCATAATAAATATTTAACATTTGACAAGGCTGCTGATATATAACCAATCAAGCAGAGGACACTGTAACTAAACAGGTCTAACCTTCTTCGCTGTCGGATTTCATCTCCAGATGTCTTCTCAGAGTCAGACATTACAGAATCAACACGTTCTAACATACGAGCCTTAATGTCCGCAACTACAGAGAAAAGATATCACGATTAGCCATGTTGAACAGAATAACCCTTAAAAAAAATATTATATGATACATGTAATTATAACATCCAATATGATAATTATAAAATCCT
>JAVFBX010183091.1:5651-25326 GCA_034783855.1 Mopalia kennerleyi
AATAAATTTGTTCACCAACCTAAAGTTTACTTGTTTAACTCAACTTTTAATGGAAGAGCTAGAAGATTTTTTGTCTATTTTGAGACCAAAACACTGTTAGCCATAATACGGTCAGTCCGTCATGGAAAGATATTATGTGAATTTCAGTGTCAGGTTTAGGGTTAGGTATTAACCCTAACCCGGAACTAAAAAAATTCACGTATATCTTACATGACGGATAGGCCCATAATACGTATACTTGGGGTAAGGAACACAGAATGATTACTTTCAAATAACTCTGTCCTTCGTGCTATATGACACGAAACAAGTCGTTTGGAAATCTTAAGCAAGTGTCTCAATTGCAGACAGAGTGGTGTGTGTATAACAAAAGACACTATATAGTTACAAGATTGTTTTACATGCAAATCATTCTTTTTAATATTTACAAACTTGTGGCATGATTTGCTATAAAACCCAACAGTTTTTTTTAACGGAATGTGTATTTCTTTTCAGTTCGCGTTCAACGTGTGTGTTATTTTTGTTAGGCTCGTTCACAATAGGATCTTTGTTTTTCGTTTGTCTCTTTTTGAAGGAGTCCAGTTGTCTCTCGTTCGACAATGCTGAAGATTGCTTTATTTTCTAGTTTGGTAAGATACAAATTAATTTCGCGAAAAGATATTCAACCTTTTGATAATATCGACGTTTCTGCATTTAATTGGCATGGACTGTACGAAAATTTTAACCTGCTAAAATAACTACTTTTTTTTCAGGTCGTTTTGGTTCTGACGGATGATCCTATCGTTCAACGTAAGTGGCTAAACTTCTTTTTGGCAATGCTTCGGAATAGGAACCAAACTATGTTGGCAAGGGCGCGCCCCTAACCTTTATTGGCAGAACTAAATTGTTCCCACCATGTTATAGACCACTGAAATTCGTTTTGGTTTTCCTAGGCCGGCGCTTGGGAAGGGGGTATCCCTTTTACAGGTTGACTTTGCTAGCATTCCAAAACTCTATGGTGTATGGGAAGGCTAGGGTAGATGCATATCTTGTATAATTGTTTATATAGTCCTCTGATAATTGAACCTTGAAAGCCAATCCTGTCTTAATTTACCAGTGGAATTTCGTTTTGGTGACCTTCGTGCGCATGGCTATGACGCGACTAACATAAAGAAACTAGGACTTACAGGAATCCTATATCGTTTTAATAGCGACATTGTCTTAACACCAACCGGCCGTAGCTTTTTAAATTAAAATCAATATTTTTAAATTTACTATACTGCAGCTGCTTTGTCACTACCCTGCTAGCGGACGCCCGCAACGTATTTTTAAATATGCGGAGGTCTTTTATGACCATATTAACTAGTATATGCTTGGTCTTCCAAACTACCGGTTTTGTTTTATTTTTGCTACGGTAGTCTGCCAAATATCCCCCACCCCTTTCACCACCAAAAAAAAAGCCGAAACTGGTTCCGAAGAATTCCATTTATAATGCAATATTTCCTATTACAGTCGATGGTAATTGCCCGGACCTGCAAAACCGTAACCCCTCTCTTCATCTGACGGCCGATGTTCCTGCTTATGCTTTGGCCAAATGCCGAAATGGTGATAAACAATTGACGACCACCGATGATGTGAACTTTTCGCTTGCCGGTTCATTTGATCAGAGCTACACTGGCTCGAGCTGCCAGTTCTACGTACGTAACCTTTTCATAATTCTCCTAATTGACTCGTTATTTACGCATGTGAACGAAAAATCTCCTAAAATTTGGCTAGCTTCAATTTGACAGGTATAACGTTCGGAATCTTTTTTAGTCTAGATTTGGTTTTTAAATTCTAATATTGGTACTTATCAGAAAAAAGATGGCAGCAACACATTCACGGTTGATGTAGAAGTAGGCTGGGGTGAACCAGACAGCCAGGTTGTACAACAGCGTAAAATCAAAACCATCTCCTGCGCTTACGATGCTCATGGCCGCGCCATATCCTCCACGGAGACAATAAGTGACTGGTAAGACAAACCTTTTTAATTATTATTTTTATAAATAGACCGGTTTTAAATCTTTTTTCTTTTTTTTTTCAATGCACTAAGTCGCTTTCCAAAGGCTAACCCTTTGCCGGATTTATTGCCGTAATTTTTTTTACTGTTTTTCCCCAGGTTCTTGAACCCCTGGGAACAGCAGCATTTGTTGGGCGGGAATGCCTCTGCTGTGTTTCAACTCAAGGTGTGGGACGTCTTTGATCAGGAAATTGTTACAGATATTTCTATTGGCAGAAAAATCCGCCTAGTATCTTTCGACGTAACGAGTAAGTGGACTTTCCTACACTACTCACAAAAAGTTAAGGATCACTATGAGAAAGTGAGTGATAAACTCAATTATCAACTGTCCTCCATGTCTCGGTCCAGCCAAATTGTTATGAATTTTGTGCCGTTCTCCATAAGGCATTGAATTAAATGTTTGCAAAACTTCAACGCATTGACTTCTTTCTTCTGAAAGTTATGACTTTGGGTGCAAGTGATCCTTAACTTTTTGTGAGTAATTTATGATTAAGCGTCATCAAAGAACAAATCTTCCCGATGTTTATAAAGAAGGCCAAGACGTTTTAGTAAGACTACCTCGCAAAGCAGGAAAAATTCCATCATCTAGAGGTCGGACACAGTCCGGCAAGATTATAAAAGTTGGAATAAATGACAAATATCAAGCAAGTTACATCCAGCCAGGTGGGATTTTGACCCTCTCGGAGATGGAAGTTGTCAGTTTGCGATACTCACTCGCCAGTTACAACGGTTTGGTATTCATCGTATTACAAATACATTGAGAGAAGGCGTAGTGCAGGAACTGAAAATCTCCCCATTCAATCAAGATGGAACACACTATGCCAATTTTGTTGCAGGTGATTGGAACGAATATGTTGCATCCGTGGATGAGAGGGTAACATATGGAGATCACATCACATTGTTAGCGGCGTTTTCAATATATGGAATCGTCATACATGTATATTCGGCTGAAGAAGGCACCGTCCATGTGATCGATTCTTTAAACATGGAAAACTGTCCTATTGTAAACCTTGGCTATTTCCCTGAAGGACAAGGCGAGCATTACGTTAGCCTTGCTGATAATCCAAATGAATTCGAAGTACCACAGATTGCAACCACGAGAGCTTCTAAATATGACAGTGAAGCCTGTCATATAGCCGGTCGTCCAACTCGTCGTCAATGTGATGATTATGATGACAATGCGTCCTACATAACGGATTCGTCGACCATGATGATGGTAATAATAATAATTCCAAGTCGATATGATGATGATGGTAACACTAATGCGTCTCACACAACCAACCCAGCGATTCCAAGTCGATATGATGATGATGGTGGTAACACTAATGCGTCACACATAACCAACCCAGCGATTCCAAGTCGATATGATGATGGTAACACTTATGCGTCTCACACAACCAACCCAGCGATTCCAAGTCGATATATGATGATGGTAACACTAATCCGTCTCACACAATCAACCCAGCGAGTCCAAGTCGATATGATGATGAGTTATAACCATATATGGAAGAATGTTGTTGTGCAAGTCCAGTTTCAGTATAAAAAGACACATCATATTTACTGATAATAGATGGTTCCCAGACAGGCTTACGCCGATGAACCTTTCACGGCATCGAGCCCGTCAGTCGACCATAAGGTGTATGATTGAGACAGGATTTGGCCCCGCGGGGTGTTGTTTTTTTTTTTTTTTTTTTTACAGTGTGGAGTCGACAATCCGTCGTCATATAAATGAAATACCATCGAGGCTTACAGAAGCGCAAATAATCTAGTTTCAAGAATAAAACTTTCAGTTTGAAAACAAATTCTTACTGCTTGATTATACAATTTAATCAACATATGGAAATAACAATCAGTGTGTTTTACACGAAAGTGTTGGCTAGCAGTATGATAATATGTTTTTAGAGAGTTTTGTAACATTATGTGTGGGGAGAGTCCTGTACATGTATCTAGCAAAGGGACCAGATCTCATCAGCAATCAGTTTTTTTTAAAAATGTTATCCGTGGCGACATTCTTATTTTCCAGGAAACGTTGTATATAACATGGCTTTGGGCCAACTTCTTAACTTGGTGTATATGTCAGGGTTCTGTCTATCCAGCTTTACAATTATATACTGAAGAATGGAGTGATCTGGATATAACTTAACACAAGATATATCACACGTCTTCAACCCGATATCCAAACATATATCTTGTCTACACTGATTAGAAAGTATCAAAGCATTGAGTGGAATATTGGCATGATGCAAGGAATGTATTTAAATCCTTTTCAGACGAGTGTACATAAAAAAAACTGAAGTCCAACATAAGGATAGAGATATTTGTTATCTATCCAAATTTTTAATTCTGAAAAAAAAAAACGACGTATATTGATTATAACCTGGTTATTTTGATATCGGCCCGAGTAGCATGTATTATCTGATGCAGACCAGGTTCTGATTCACCGACCGATATCACAATTACAAGGTCATACTATTTTTTTTATCATTAATCAGATTTGCAAGAGTAGTGACAATACAATTAGTGTTAAACAGTCTATATCCATGGTAATATCCAGTCTGGTCGTGGTCTTTACATTTCGGATCGCTCTGCTCTGTAATAAAGGCTGATGTTCGGCCCGCTTTACTGATAAAAGTGGGAACTTTAGGGGCTTCAACTTCACTCCTAAAGGTTATTGTTACACATCTGTACTCTGTTTGAGTACTGATCAAATATCAGTTTTTTAATTCGCTATCGATTATAAGCAATATTTCGCCTCTGGCGTATTGTTTAAATCGGTAGCGATTTTGAGCAACCTTTCTCCCTGATGTATCGTACGTTTGTTGACGATTTTAAGCCACCTTTTGCCCCTGACGTTTATTCAGTTTCTGATTATTTGCGTCATTACTGGACATTCTAGACTACAGTAGCATGCGTTTTCATTCCACGAAAGCCAGAAACCATTTGTACGATGTTAGTATATATAGATATCATAGATGGCATTCCATTCCTGTGTTGTGTGTGAAGTCCATGATAACCGTGACAAGAGCCTTTCTGCAAATACTCGTGCCAATAAAATATTAACCATGTTCCACACCTATCCCATATCTCTTACACTGAACATTGGCACTCGGGACACCTTCTTAAGCATGCCAGTGGTGTTAATAGTCCACTAAAACCCATCACCTGCAAATCTATTGTTGACCGCCATTCAAGGTGGTGTCGATACTGTGTACTTCATACAGGATTCAGAAATACAACTTCGTTCTCATGAAGAAAATCAACGGTTAACTTGTGAATGGCCCAAATATTTATTACCTATAGCAATGGTCACTGCGTACTTTTGCTTTACTTATTAACTGCTCTTACGTGTGTTTGTTTGATTGGTGAAGGAAACTAGCCCCAAAACCACAGACAGCGGACAGAAACATCACAGACAATACAAATACATCACAAACATACCGGCCTAATGTTCCTCTTTAGCTCAAAAATCACCAGGGCAACATGAAGATCCCTCCAACCAGCCTCCCACAACTTACAGGATGTTAATATGTTTGATTGGGGCTTGATGCCGTACGCGAGCATGCTCAAACAATAAATCTAAAACGGAAGACGTAAGATGCACCTCGTATCTCTATATACTGTATAGTATATAAGATATGTATTCGCATCTAATTAAAACATTGCATTGTTCCAAGCAAGCTGGCGATCGTTTCTCGTTCCTGCGTTTTCCAGGTTTCAGATAGCCTGCCAATATTTCGTCCGAACGGCAAACATATTCATGAACTCAAAATATGTTTGCATGTTTTGCTGACAATATTGTAGGATGTCTTAACATATCTCTGATTAAAACTAATGCTGTTCTGTATAGCACCTCTGACAGCTGGAATGAACATATAGAAGTTAAATATCGATGTGGCAAACTTATGCATGAAAATATCCTGTGATAAAGCAGCATTCATCCATTGAAGAAAGCAGCCGTAATACACCTCACGGGAATAAAACTGCTTTGTTCATGGCAATATTTCACAATGCTCGGTCATTACATTCAATACATTCAGTTAGAAAAGTGAGTTGTGATCAATGCAACCTGAGCTTCAGTGCTCCTTTTCGATTCTTTACAAAATAAATTTCTATTTTTGTTTAATAAATCATTGAGGGAGTAGACAAGAGTCGGACATAAAACGAAAAATTAAAATTGAAAAGAATTGGTATTATTTTTTTAAACCTTTTTTCCACTACTAAGTCTAGTAAAATACACAAGCAGTGTAACTTCGTTTTGCGACCATTTATTTCCCCATCATCAAGAGAGAGTCATGTTTGCTGGACTTTTCGACACGTTATTTTGTCATCACCAAGAGTCCGATGATGGTAAAATAAAGCTTCGAAGTTGTCGAGCAAATCTGAAGTTCTGTATGTTCGGAATCCCACTTCTTGCTATAATTATTTTGTTAATTGCAGTATATTTTCCCAAATTAACACAAATGAAAGGAGACAAATTACATAAGTTGACAGTTAATGAATATATATGCATGGTTACAGTCTTTCTGCGAAGGTCAGTTATGAACCTAAGCCAGTGAACTGACAAGGTCCGGTCCTTCACAACAGCGAAACTGTGACGAGGAGCCTGTATCAGAGTTCTGGCTGTGCACATTGACGCAATACTAAGCCAGTTTATAAGTAAGGAACTGAACCCAAAAATGGCATATCAGAGCTTCAATAGGCTCTCAATTGATTCATACGAACTGGCCCAGTCCATTGTACGGCAAGTGAACCATTACGTTGCCATTAACCAGCTTCATTCGTGCTGGTAGAGAATATTTCTGACTGGGACCCTTGCGTGATGTTTAGGTTATTTCACTTATACGATGGTGTGCCAGCATGAGACCAATAGATTTTGAATGGCTAACATATTTTATAATAACCGATACAGCTCAAACACGTGTTGTTGTTTACAATTATGAAGTCCATCTAGGCTGTGATGCGACGAGTATCACTGCGCGCTGAAAGAAGGTTTCCGAAATATAGGAAACCAAACAAGATGGCTCGTTGATACCTTAGAGTTGGAATCTCCGCAGGTAGGTCCGCGAATATTGTTTAGAATGTTTTCTCACCTTTATTTATATATATTTTCAATGGCATGTTGCTATTTGAAACTAGATGGTAAATTTAATTTTTGATTCCTCACAATTAATATTTAATATTATTGTAGTCATTTCTGTCTATAAATAAAAGGCATTATTCTATTCTTTCAGCTTTGGATTAACGTCCGCCAGGAGGATGGATCCAGAAGAAACATGTGCGACTTCAGAAGAGCAATGTTTGGGAGAAAGCGCCCAGGGCTCAAAATCGTGTATCCACTATTATCAATCAAGATGCACATGCAATGAAACTTACGGTCTTGCTGGAACCCTTGTGCTCAAAATGGACGACTTTCCCCCTTAAATTAAATGTTTAGTATTCAAACTTAATGCTGGGAAAAAATTATGTCGAAATGTTTTTTTAAATATAACCTTATAATTTAGTTTTCCTAATGAACGATTAAGGATGGATATCCCTTCGAGGAACTAAAGCCCTAGACCTCATAAATGCAAGAGGATAAGACTGGCTGTTACGTTAACCTATTCATCAGTATGAGTGAGGTGCATTGTAATGTAGATCTGGATGTCGCGTCAGAATTCGTCTGCCGCATGTGCGCACAAACCAATACTCGAGGTGTCAATGAAGCACGTTACAACAGACTGATTCACATGACGGACAAAGTTTTTAAGGTAATTAAGGCACCAACACCTTCAATCTCATCGTTATTATCAGATAAGCATACCTACCAAAAGCTCTAGTTATGCCGCTCGTTCGCTGTCAGGAGAATCCCCTGGCAAACATCAAACGGATTGCCCGTGCCTTGCTGCCACCTTCTCCAGGTGAAGATTTGACGAACGCAGTATGTTCCTGGGGGCGGGTTGTTGCCAACCGATTATGGATGATCTGTGAATGACAACCTCCTGAAGCCAACGAGGTTCGAGGGGCCAACTATACCAGATAGTTTGTTTACGAATGACAGTTGCAGCGTAGCGGTTATGGGGGTTGACGGTAAGAGCGAGTCTGAATTGGAAGTCAGACATTTAGATTGAGATGCATGGGAGTGAACACACAGATTCAGAGGACGGATCCGAGGATGACTTGTACAAGAACTTGTGTTAAAATAAATAAATTTAACAGATAACCGTATGTATGTATCTAAATGCAAATCGTAAGCTTTCTAAATTTTTCAACCATTATGTTCCAATACCTTTACGGCGTAAAACACCAATCAAAGGGAGCAAATAATCAGCCTAACGCCGTAATTGATTTAACTGACCATCCTTTGTTCTCTCAAAAAGCTGAGACATTTACAAGTAGAACAAATTTTATTTGTAAAAGTTGAATTAAGTGATTTATGATTTTATGTTAAACCAACAATTTCACGTTTCTCTTATTTTGTGTGAAAATAAATATGAATTGAATTGGAAAAAAAATTCAATTGAATTAAATTGCCTGCTTGTAGTCATTCGTATAGAACCATACAGTATTATGCTGTGCATTTTCCAGTAAGTTTCATCAGGTTAACTGGCCAGCTGATCTAGCCCAATTGCAGGGGCGTGGGCATTCGGTATGTCTGGCGGGCACACCCCACCACTTAAAATGTCTGGCTGTGGCCGTTCGCGATACACGGAGGTATGCTGAACATTTTCCAGTAGGTTTCATCAGGTTAACTCGCCAGCTGATCTAGCTAAATTTTAGTGTACCAGTTATATTAGTCTCGCTCGCACACCCCACCACAAAAAAGTCTGACAATGGGCATTTATGATACTTAAGACTATACCGAACATTTTCCCAATAGGTTTCATCAGGTTATGTGACGAGCTGATCTAGCTGAATTTTGGGGGTGCCTTTCTCGTGTCTCTACAGACCACATCCACCAGAGTAGGTCCATTTCCCTACATGAGCATGCTCATGCACCATTGCTATATACATGATAATTGGTTATCTTTCCAACTAAGCTGAACACCTTTGGTTCCTGTTCTACTAGTCTTGGTCATTGAGGGTATACATTTTTTTAAAATTCGGCTTCCTTTTTCAATGTTCATCTTTTAATAACGAAATTCCCATTTTCAGATTTAATTTTAGAAAATTTGCTATTAAAAGAGAACTAGGAAATACCTTTTACTAGATTATAATGTCACTAATAATCATGCGGAATATCACGGGTGTAGCTCAAAAGGTTTTCGGGAAAACAGAGACAAAAAATGAAGTGCTAGAAATCATGCAAAATCCACCTGTACACTGCAAGAATTGAATCAAAATTTTAAAACTTAAAATTAAATAACTGCTAACTGGAATTTGTATATAACCTTTTCACAAAACGCAAGATGAAAAAGAGAATGTTCTGCTAAACAAATAAAAAAAATTGAACAAAATTTAAATGCATTTCTCCCGAAGGCGAGTTTCGATCATAACCTATCCTGACTGTCCCGCAGTATTTAGTTTTAGACAAATATAGTCCTAAAACAATCGTCTTTTTAAATCCTGCACCATCAGTAACACGTACTCAGCTATAACAGGCCTGAAAAAGAAGTATAAATTACTTTCAATACAGGCCTGACAAAGAGGTAAAAAAAATACTTACAATTGAACTATCATTGTCTGCATTGCAGATTTAAGGCACAAGATGAATCACTTGATGTTATGAACTTTTTGTTGCCTGTGACCGGCCATGTTCCTATTGATAGATATTGATCGTTTCAAGTGGAAATCTTGTAGACATTTGTGGCAAAATCGCCTTTGTCAAAATACAGATTGATCTCCTTGGGTTGTTTTTAAATATTTTTGTCGTGAATGCATAGTTAACTATATATAGAATAATATTGTGTCATTTAAACTATTTTAGTGATTTTTAAGAATTAAATTTTCAATTCCAAATACAAGGATTGGGAAAAAACTGTAAATTAACCGAACGTATGTTTTGCACATTAGCGCTGTGTATATAGCCGGTCAGTTGGCCGGCACCTATGTTGTTCAGATAGGTTGCTTTCGACGCCATCAATAGTTTTTAAATTGAATTGTTATAGAATATTCTATTCAATTATAACACTATACAAAATGTCACCCGATGCTAAAACGGATTATATCAAAAGTAGTAACTGTTTCGGTCACTGATCACAATTCCGAAAATTACGCATGTGTACACAATGTTCCAAGAAAAAAAAAACATGGACGGCAATCTAAAACGGAATGCTTTGACGTATAGTCCGTAATGTTTTTACAAACAGCTAATTTGTTGTCTCATTTGTGAACGAAAACATGATTATCCACAGATAATCATGTGGATAATCAAGCCAACTAAGGAGATTTTGTAAACCCTGTTATGCAAACAGTTACCCTTTTGTTAATATCCTGAAAGCCTTTTGTTATGTGAACTGACGAAGTTTATAATTATAACCAAAAGGAACAGTGGGCGTTGTTTTGTTTAAAATGATTGAACAACAAAATCTTTATATAAAACTTAAACAAAAACATTGCTCTAACTGGGATAATGCATTACTAGCATTTAACTGCCTCAAACTGTTAAGCGTCAACAGCCTCGTGCTCTAGCAAAACCGAATCACGCGTATGCAAGTTTTTTTAATGAAAAAAGAGTTAGATAAATATTATGGCAATATAATTGGGAAACATATAAGTAACTTTAATCTTGTTAGGCGGCAAAAACTGATATCGTTTTAATGCATACAACTTTGATAAATAATGGGTTTTTTTTTTCATTCAGGCGTAGGAATATCGAAGGATCACGCAGTCCCGTTTGCGAGATTACAGATGATTGGGTAATTCGACATGTATTTAGATTTTATAGTAGAATATTGCAAAGGTAAGTTTAAATACCATAAATATTGCTCTCGTGAATGGTAGAAAGAATAACGCACTCGACGCTTCGAGTCTTTCAACCATTGCTGGGTTTACGTCCCGTAGTAGGTTATCTCTTTCAACTATTCACTTGATATATGTCATTTACGGGACCTAGGTGTCTTGTAAATGATTGCAAATCCGACCTGTCTACAAATGGATTTGACCAGACTAAATAGCCACAGCGCTCTCTTGTTTTTCAAAAAAATTAGCTATGTTAGAATTATACTATAGCGACTGCACGATATTTTGGGATTATTTCGAGGACAAACTCAAAAAATGATTGAATAACCTTCATATATAAATATGACATGGTTCAACTATAGCTCATTCAAAAACAGACTGATACCTTTTGTATTTAAATATTTAGAGACGAAACGACACTTAGTTCTATAAAATCAATTGCTTTAAGCACTGACCTTAAGCCAATTGCAGCCACCTTTTATCGACACTGTATAAATAATCAATATAATATAAAATCACAAAAATATGCTCCATGTCTTTTATTTTAAAGGGATTAGTATTAAATGCCATAGAACTAGTAAGCTGCAAATATTACTTTCGGTATAATTTTCTTGTAAGCATTTAACTGTATATATTCCTACAATTCCTATAAACACATATAAATATTATATCATTAAATTACGATAATCGCAAGGAAGATCAGCCATTTAGTTACCGCTATCCATTGAGAACAACACTGGCAGCCAATTTACTTTTGTCGCTTTACCTGTACATAAAAGATGTGATCTTACACAGCGAAATTGTGCTATCAATACACTTTTACATGAAAATAATTAGTTTGCTTTTTTGTTTCCATACAACCATAACACCCTTTGCCCATTCTAACGTTATTATAGTTGACTTTCAAGCTTTGTTTATTTGCAGCTATAAACTCACTGCTGCACATTTGTAAGAACAGATATAATATGACTTAATGAATTTATTTTGGGCGCCTCCGAGGATTTGATTAGTCTTCTATTTTGATTAGTTGACACATCAGTTGATATCAAGTCAATTACATCATCCGGGTTTGAAGTGTTTAGTTCCCTCAGGTAATAAATCGGACACAATGGGTGGCAGTAGTACATGCCATAAATAAATACGTATTTGGTACATTTAATAAATAAATATTTGGTAAATTCTCTCCGTGCATGACAAAGGTCACGTTTTTACGAGAAAAGACAGAACAAGGTCACGGTGACCTCTCTTCTAGACGGAGTGGTATTTAGGGTCATTTCACAAGATACTTGTGAAGCTTAACACTTGGTAACAGAAGACAGTTAGTCTATCATCAATTTTACATGAGGACAGACAAGTCTTAACGAAACTTCAACTTGTTAAATAGACATAGGTGTCGATCACTAGTAATATTTAACGAAGTTCATATCTAAAGTATGTTATTTTTACATTTCTATGTATTTATAGATTCTCTTTCAAGCGTGGGCCGGCGGTTAGGAGAGTGTTGAATGTTGCATTGGTGCTGTCAAAGCACAAAGACGAACTGTTTGTGGAGTTGTAAAATTTGTGGCGTTTTCCATCCTTTTAGATGAATCTCGCCAATAATTCGTTTTGTGTTAAACCTGTCTAGTTATTGGATGTTGCCAGTTGTGTTGACTATGGTTTCCCTCACCAATAGTTTTTTTTGGTTAATTTGGTAACTCAAATGGCCAACTCAAGGATGGCGGACCTATTTTGCCTTTATAGCTTTGACTTTTCAATAAATACTCCTGACAATCGTCACAAAAACATCGCTTATATTAACTTACACAAAAGTATTGTGTTTTCTGTCCCTCTGAAAGCTACATGGTAAATAAATGTCTAGTATCTTTTACAGTTAATAAATCCCGGTAGTAATATTAAGACGATGTTTTAGAGAATGAATGGGATTTCCGTGGAGTTTTTTGTTTGCTGTATAAGATTGATAGTGCAGATGAGAGTCTAGCAAGAAACAGCTGCGTTTATTTTTTATTAGGCTTTTCATATACTTGGGTTGATCCCGCACTGAATTGTTTTACTCCTGAAACATAGCATCTAGCTTTGGTATCAACAAACTTCCGGTCTACATATTGATTGATTAGTGTTTTACGCCACATTCAGCGGTATTTCAGCTACGCTGTGGCGTGAACATTTTCAAATTATTTTATTTTTATATACTTATTTAAGGATAATTACAATCAGAAGAACCTTTGGTCGTTAACATCAAAAAGACAAATGAAATAAACTTAATATGACATACAAAAGCGTTAAAATTTTTAAATATTTCAATATATAATTTTGCTCAAATTTGGATCTAAAAATTATAAATATTGTGTTACAAAATAAACAACTTTAGTTATTTACAATTATTCATAAAAATTTGAATTTTATGATACGAACCGATCCGTTGAGTCACATGTAGATCAAAGTCACAAATCCTATCATAAGATGCGCATGTTAAGTTTCGATCATTCGTTTATTAAACCATCAATAAATGAAGAGACCGTCCGGACAGTAACTCAATGTCCTACATAGCTACATTGACAAGATGGGCAGACAAACTTATATACAATGTTACATTTATTTTCAGCAGGGATTTTAGATTTCTCTCAAATAAAGCATTTTGATTTAACAGTCAAGTATATCATTTTAAATTCTACTGGGTCTGAATCGGTTTTCCTGAGAGGTTTATTGTAATATTTTCACATAGCACAGTCTTGTTGGCTCTGTAAACCTTTTACAATGTACTTAATAATCCATGCAGTTGTATTCTACTACGGTTGGACAGTATATAATCGTTCCTTTTTTTTTACAATATATTGATACATATCCACGGATGATCCCATTTCAAATTTTAACTATTTCGACAACCCATATTCAAGGGTAAAATAACAATATGTGTGTTCGGAGGAAGTGGGGAAAACACATTTTAAAACGAGTCAACAACAACATTTACCACAGATGAGTCGACGGGCTAGGCCCGGGGTATTTTTCTACTGATAATATTTTTAAAGATGATATGAGCAGACGATGACACGTTTACATGTACAACAGCCGGTCATCCCCTTAAAGGTAACAACTGTCCTCTCATTCGCGGTATGGTAGAACCTTTTACGATTCTAGGTAGAGCCCTTCTATATACATCAAATGTAGCTATTTTTCCCCTTTGTTCTAATAGCAATAAAGCATTGTTGTCGCAGTGGTTCCATATAGAACCACGGTCTCTTTTAAAAAAACCAACAAGACCGTGGCTTAGTGGTTAGCGAGTGCGCTTACTAAAGCGTACTTCAATGTACCGTTCACAGGATCGAGTCCGTCTGTCGACCCTTAGGTATAGGAGTGAGTCACACGATGTGGCTCCGGTAATCGCGGGGGCGGTTTTTACGAGGTTTCTTTCCGGGTTTTCACCCTAATTAGGCTAGGAACATTGTGAAGTGGACAATCCATCCTCATTTAAGTGAAATACCCTTGCGTACGACGTTATAAATCCCAATCAAACAAACATACAATCTAGAGAACCTACAAAGAGTTATTATTGCTGAGAGTGTATAGACATTTGTATTAGACAAGAAGCTCCATTCCGTTAAGAATAGTAATTCTGGTTTAACCTAGTACATCGTATCATGTTAATGACAATTTTATCTACACAATTTTCATAAGTCAGTTCGACGTATTTCTTAGTCAGTTGGGAAATGACCCCTCCAGTCAAACCTCTCGACATACCATAAGAAAAAGTTAATCACATAAATTGAAATAGCCTAAATAAAGATATATTTAGTAATCAAATTTATTAGAAATAGCTAAAGTGATATACCGATGGCTTTCTCGTTGGACAATTTAATTATTGTTTTGCCCGAAAGACAAAAATGTGTCTTCCAAATCACATATTATTAATAAAATAACACCGTTTTCTTGTATCTATACACAACTGAATTGATTGGTTGAATGATTTGTGTTTAAGGCCTTACTTAAGTGTATGTCACTTATATGACGGAGGTGTACTCCCAAAATGTTAACAGCAACACAACAATAAAGCAACCATAAGTTTAATATTTGATTTGATTTATTCACCAATATAACAAATACATTGGGGGGGAATAAAGCTCAGTTGAGCTTGTTATATCCCATGGAACATATTTCTGGTACATAAACTTATATTATGGCGAGAAAGAGATTACATCAATATAGTTTTATATGAAATACAAACAAAAAAGACAAGAAAATATGCATGCACATTACGTTATTCTATATAAGTTGCTTGTATAGAATAGTTTAGACATTATACAATTCAAAGAGGTGCGTTGTCAACTTTCTTTTAAATAAAGATACACTATTTATGTATTAATATATACGTAAATATTAATTTATGTATGTTCGATGTCTGTTGATTTCAGTCTATCGCCAATTTAGAAACCTTGTCCGAAAACCCGACTACCTCCATAGCTCTTCTCTTTCTCCGCTCTCTAGTTCTCTCTATAAACTATAGTTATTTCTAGTTCTCTTCCTTTTTAACCTTTTCCGAAAACTTCTGTTTAACGGACTAAGTTCGATTGGTCAAGCCAAATAGGCACTAAAGAATCTACAGTATTTGATTGATAACTATACAGCTACCAAGCGACAGGCGCTCGTGTCCATGCTCATGTCACCCCACGTGACTTACAGATTTGAATGAATGTAATATAACTTTTTCATTTACAACAAGTGCACTTTCAGAAAATAACAAAATCCAACTCTAAGTGAATTTAAAAAAATCTGTCTGCCGTAAAAACTCAATAAGCGATTTTGATAAAAGCATTGGCCTGTTCTTTAACCACTAAACAACACTTCCTTACGCTAACGAGCATGTTTACAAAAAGTGACATAACATAGACATTTCATCTGGAAAAAAAAGAAAACATAATATACAATTTCATCTTTATATGTTTTTAACAAGAGAGCAATCTATATACCAAACAAATCAAGGAATTAGCTAAATCAATTAATGGAGGAATTATCCAATTCCGCAACTTGAATAAATTCAGAAATGTAAAGTGTCCCGATACTCAGTTCGCATACACGATAAACTACTGTCCATGTTTTACTATAGCAGTTTCCAAAATTTTCCAGAACAACAGATATCAATGTTTGTTCATCGTTTAATGAATAAAAGTGTCCTCAATCATCAGAAAGTCATCATCACACGATGCCAGCTGCACTGTCTGTCCTGGTTTCAACAATCTCCCAATGGACGCTCTTCATGACCTCAGACGCTCAATGGCTGGCGGCCTACAACAAAAGTCAACCCAGAAACAAAAGCCAGAACCAAATCCCAAAGAGAAAGGGATAACAAAAAACGACAAAAATTGCGAGTTCCCAACCCTTCTACGAAAACAAAACAAAAACCAGGGCGTTCAATAAGGTACTTAGACAAGACAAGTAATGCAAAATAATCTGCAAGAAGATTAATCAAACGTTAAGTCTACGACATTAACATTATGAGTCAACACAAAGTTTCATTAAATCCGATCATTCATTAAATCGTCCAAAATTCTCTAAAACATGTAAGAATTATATTATTGTATTGAATTATTAGGTAAATTATAAGGGATTATATTTATTTAACTCAGTATTGGTCGCACATGATTAAGTATCTTCAATCTGAATGTAATATAATACACACCAGCAACACCACCTTTTGTTTTAAAGTTGTGGATTGGCTTGGTTTGGTATGACACTGTTGACATTTCCCGTAGAACATTCCTCCTTTAAAAATGTTATCAAGGGGCCAAGTCTCCAGCTGTGATTCCAATAAAAAACAATGTTGTCCAGGTGTTCTATCTGTATAGCATGTTACTCTAGTAGATGTTAGTCTACAAAAATAACATTTAACAATTGCATAATAGCCATTCTTTTTAATTAAAAACTAGAAACATCCCCCAAATCCTGAACATCATTACCAAACAATTAAGTTAAGCTATGCCAAAGAGCTGCACCATGACATCTCCTTTGCTTTGACGTTAACATATAAATCAAACATCCCACAACATATTTTTCAAAGCTGTATATGTCAAATTTTAGTAAAATACAAATAAAACTTTCCATTTGTTTCAAATATTTAGCAAGTTTTTCTTAACTGTCTATAAATAAACTAAACAAAGAATATAAATTCAAATTCATGGGTTAGAAAGTAAAGTTTGTCTGTGTTTGATATTTTAAGTTTAGATGTACATCCAGATGTTTAACTCGACTACACTCCAGCTGATTATTATACACTCATAACCAACTAAACATACAAGGGCGATGTAAACCTATTGGACAAGCTGCTCACTACAAACAAACACAATCAACTAAACATATAAGGATACTGTAAACCTATTCGACAAGCTGCTCAATACAAATACAAGAATTAGCAAAACTGGAACATGACGTTGTATACGACAGCCAGGCTAAGGCATAACAAAGTCGTCACCTTGGCCAAAGGCGGACAGTAGCATTAATATAATTCGCCCTGAGTGTATTAAAGATACGGCCTATATCTCTAGCAACATTGGGTGATTAAAACACTTAAACCAGTAGGCGCTGTAAAGCCCGAAGCCAATCAGCCTTACACAATCACTCGTGCGTTTAAAAACAAGCATGTGGCTATTATAAACCGCTCAATTCACACAGATTAATTATCTAGGCATTTATGGCGATCTACCATTCAGGAATCTGCTCATCTTCTAGAAACAAATCACTATCATACTGCGCTTAAATCCACTTAAAGTCAAGCTGCGACATTCACTCGTTCACTCATTAATTCATTGGAGATTATTAAGAACATCGGAGACTGGGTCATACTATATATTCTAAACCGAAAAGCAAAACGAACCTTAGTATACCATACAAGTCATACAGTACCTTGTCCTTTCAAAAAACAAATTTGAGCTAATAATGACGTATATCATTTCTCAGAGTAAAGTTGAAATAACTTCATTTCTACTATAATATAAGTTAAAATAATAATAATGTTTATTGCATAAAAGACCACAGGTCTGAATACATTTTACAATACACCAGACCTCTGGAAACTCCCCGGATTCAAATACATAATTAAACAATTTTTAATTGTATTTCATAAATACATCAATACCACTTTCGAAATTTAGTCAGTAAACCATCAATACCTGGAGCTTTATTACATTTAAGCCGTGATATAGCAGACCTTATCTCCGTTTCAGATATTGGACCATTTAACATGTCTTCTACCATTTCATCAAGCCTTTCGCCATTCCTAACCGTCTCTACATTTTTCACATTGGATTCATTAGCGTTACTGGGGGCGAAAAGACTAGAAAAATAATTACTCCATTCTTCTGTTGTAATTGAACCCAGAACTGGTTTTGTGTGTGTTCTAATGCCGCGCAGAATAGACCAAAAATCTTTACTATTCACCGAGTCACTAATTGTTTGTACTTGTTCCGCCCTATAAGTTTCCTTTTTTGAGCGTACCAATGCCTTATATTTATTTCGTATATTCTTATATGTTAATAAACTATTTTGATTCCTCATCATTCTGAAATATCGGAGCGCTTTCTCTTTTTTGATTTCTGCACTCGCGATCGTACCACTGTTTTTTGAATTTTGACAAACTAAGTTTGCTGTACACTCTGAAACACTCCGCTGCCTTTAAAATAATCTCCAAAAATATGCTAATGCTAACATTCACGTTAAGCGTTATAAGATTGTATGCCTCTTCAAATTTTGGGTCACTATTTTCTGTCATTAAATCGTTTTGGAATACATTCTTAAGTACTTCATTCCATCTTATATTACAACTTCCAACTTCCTTATGTTCAACGCCCACAGCTTTTAGGCTAGCGGAAACAGGAAGGTGGTGCGATTCTGACCTATTTTCCACTTGAAATGTAGTGACAATATCAGCTAGTTCATATGACAGTAAACAATAATCTATTACACTAGCACCATTATGACATGGGTATGTGAAGGCCCCTATATCCTTATCTGTTCCATACAGTCCATTTAAAATATGCAGATTGAAGGATGTGCACATATCAAGCATGGACCTCCCAAATTGGTTAATGCTTTTATCCTGGGATGAACGAATAATATCCACATTTATTGAATCGACCAGATGGCCCATCACATACTTGTCCGATTCATGTGCTGTTATTTTATTCGCTGTGCGTGAGTTAAATCTCTGCCAATTAACATTGTTTCAACATTATTGTTACTCCCTGATAGTACCTCCAATATAGCATATTCAATTAGATTGATTCCATTTTTTCTGGGTCATTTTCATAAAATTTAGCATTTTGTGGTGGTAGATTTATCCCTAGTTTCAACAGGGATAAAGTTCTAGTTTGGCTCTTGCTACATCGCCAGTTGTGGACAGGGTCAAATTTAGTTCGTGCCAGTGTTACAAATACTGCATGATACTAGTATTTGCCCAATGTGTGGCTCAGCAACGGAATCGGTTGAGTATCTGTTTTTAAAATGCCCATTTGCTGTTGATGTGTGGTCATTGATAAATCGTTTACTTACTTCCTACCTTGGGAGACAGATAATTTTACCAAACAGTTTTGTTCTTTTTGGGGAAGGCTTTCAGACAAGCTCCAAGTGTCGTGTGATATTAAAAGCAGTAGTTATGTTGGCTATTGGAACAATGTGGCGTCATCGATGCTATTATATCGCTAAAGGCACTCCACTTGACCATCTAAATGCATTTAAGGTATATTTTGTGAAAGATCTGTCCTTTCTACTGCTCTG
>JAVFBX010183092.1:0-14261 GCA_034783855.1 Mopalia kennerleyi
ATCGGAAAAATACGGGACATTTTTTTAAAATTAGTTGACAATATTATCTTTGGAATTGAGTCACTTTAAATCTGATTCAAACCCCATTTGGGAAGACCTTTAACATACATTGATGGTCATTACCTGAATTTGTTTCATTAAGGACTGCTCGTGGGCTTTCAGTTTCTCTTGTTTTTTCTTCTCATGTTCTTTTTTCAGTCGGTCTAACTGTAGTTTTCTCCTCTCTAATTCATCTGTCAAGGCTTTCACCCTGCCTTCCACATCACTCTGATCCGAGGCAGTTTCTGTTAAAAAATATGGCATAGTAAATCAAAAAACTTTTTTTTATTGATGTATTATTATGGAAAAATATATTCAACACAATTTTCTTGGTTTCCACTTTTTATATCTACACTTTCTAGATGCCACTAAAACAAGGAATATATCTATCGTTACAATTGGCAGTGTGTATGCCAATACAACTTATAGCCCTTTCAAAATGATAAATAATACTTTCAGATGGCTAATTAACACTAACACCAAATGCCATAAACCTGACATGGCTGGGAAGCCTAGAGTCTACAAATTATATGAAGACAGAATGTCCACTTCACACTGTTCCTTGGCCTATTATGGTGGAAATCCGGGAGAAAACCTCGTAAAAACCTTGACTCACTCATTAACGTAAGTGTCGACAGACGGACTCGATCCTGTGAACAGTACATTGAAGTCCATGCGATTTTGAATGTGAAATTTTATTTCAAACATTTTTACATTTTAAATTGACTGGATGCCTTTTTATCTGAGATGTTATACAAATCGTATCCATATATCAACAAACATGTATCCTAATGGCGCTGTTGGGCAGATATGGCTAACCAAGACACGAACAAAAGGTCAAAGGGTATTTCACTAATGTGAGGGTGATGTATCCCAACAGTAATTTACACTATGTTGGAAAATCTTCCTACTTAAAAAAAAACAAAAAACAACATTGTACTTTTCTAAACTTTCTTAAACTGTTTTTGGCCAGGGATTGAATGATTAAACATGGTGATTATAGGTTATTACCAGCATGTAGAGATTCTTCAGACTCGCTTTCAGACCCTCGCTTATAGTGTTTACCCGGGGATAGAGGAGACCGTGTCGGGTCAAACAATAACCCCGGGGGTGATAGCAGTTTTTTTAATGGGCTCTTTCTACTTGATGGAGTTATTGTGCTATTATTGGAGACAAACGAGTCATCACCATAACTCTTCTGACTTCTGTCCTTCGCAGAACCGACATTCCTGTTTGAGAAAAAAAATAAATAAGTAAAATTATGTTTGTTTGTTTTGTTACTGGTTAATGTTGAACTCTATGACATTTAAGTATACAATATAATAAGACCAGGCAATACCTTTCGTAAAAAGATGTCTTATTTTTTCATATCTTACACAAAACTGATACCCAAAAAGTCCTGAATCTACCTGTTGCTAAGCGCTGAAGATTTATGTGTTTGATTGATTTGAGTTTTAACGTCATACTTGAGGGTATTTTATTTACAGTGGAGAATGACAAATTTTCAGTCATTACACAACTACAATGGAAAACAGTGAGGGAACTCTGTTGAATCCACACCTGCAATGGCCAGAGTTACCTTGTGTACCCAGGTCAACAAGGGGCCTTGAAACAGAGAGCAGTTCATATCAGCAATTCAACACCTAGCCACAGGCCCAATTAGGAGTGTAGACAACTTCAAAAACTTTAAATTAAGATTTTACAATGTTAAAACCAGGCAAAGTGCTTACTTTCTAGACATAACAGAATCTTCGGCATTACTGCTTGACTGAGACTGAATCTCTTCTGCGATACTTCCTTCACTTTCACTCCGATGGTGGCGACCCTCGGGGAGCGGCCTCTCACTTTTTGACTGTGCAGTGGCTTTTGAGATTGGAAGATGCGACCTTGATGCATCTGTCCTTGAAATTTCTGACCTAGAGAATTGTGACCTTGAACCCTGTGACCTTGACACAACTTCTGAAATTGATGTTTCACTTTCACTTCCTGTCAACTGCTTTGGTTGATCTTTCTTTTGATTAGTGGGGTCTGTTTTCAGATTAGGTAGTTTGGCTGAAAAAGATTAAATTTAAAACTGATTTGTTTCTTTTATTGTTGTTCAGTGATGCAATGAAAGTTATTGAATTTATATATGGTGTCAGCTGAATGGATGAAATAAAACATTTTCAGTATAACATCAAAATGACAACATTACAATATGAACTCAAAACGTGGTACAATAAAGGAAAATATGATTGATTGATTGATTGTTTAATGTTTTACACCACATTCAGCGGTATTTCAGAGTAAAATATGTACAAATGCCAAATTTAACAATGAAACTAAACATGGAATATACAAAACTGTTTTCCAAAATGAGAATAACACCTTTCTCAAACATAAACATTTGTGCTGCCAGGGGAGTTTCTAGAATATATATCCAGGTTCCTGTCCCCAAACCATCAGCCATCAGGGTTCTCTCCCCCTTTTAGTTTGATTTTAACACAGATATTATGAAAATAGTAATACAGGGATATTATTTCGAGTGCTGATATGTTTTCCGGAACTAAATTGACCCTAGAAACTCCTCTGGCTGCCTAAGTGCTACAATATGTAATTGGTTTGTTTGTTTGATTGGGGTTTAACATCGTACTCAAGGGTATTTCACTTATATGACGGCGGATTGTCCACTTCACACCGTTCCTTGCCCTATTATGGTGTAAAACCGAGAGAAAACCACATAAAAACCACCCCCGACTCACTCATATACCTCATATAGAGACGGACTCGATCCCATGAACGGTACATCAAAGTAGGCTTTAGAAAGCGCACTCGCTAACCACTACACCACGGTCGTGGGCCATATGTAATTGGAACATCCATACCAATGCCATATAGACATATTTGATGCCACCCAATCACTATGCCAAGTAATTTAATTCTGAGCGCTTGCTGTCTTCTGCCTGACTTTGCTATGGCCTAGTAAGGCCAATGTTGTCATTCTAAGATTGCACTAACCACAAAACTTTGCTGGATATAAAAATTAATATCTTTACTAGCCTGCCGGCCATTGAAAGCTTCTGAGTATGATAAGTATTTTCATTCCAAGCACTTGCTGTTTTCTGTCTGACTTTGCTATGGCCTAGTAAAGCTAATATTGTCATTCTAAGATTGTACTCTCGCGACATAATTTTTTTTTTATACCTTTGTTAGCCTGTCTGTCTTTGAAAGCTTCTGAGCTTTCGTTTTTCTTGGATTCCTTGACTTTGTTTTCAGAGGTCCGGGCAGTTTTCTCGGCTGAACCATCCCACAAATCTATAGCTTTTTTCTCCAACTCATAGATCCTCTGTTCTTCATCATCAAGTTTTTTCTTCCACGCCAGAAGTTGCTCTGCATTTTTACGTCGGTCTCTTAACTTCTTTTCACGAGCCGTTAAGTACCTGAAAATAACAGAATTTTATGATGCATTATTTGGGAAGATTTTTTTTGTGCATTTTACACAACATCCATGACACTGGTTACCTCAATCGGTACATTTATTTCTTATCTTTTACTGGAATCCAAGAATCAATTAAAAATATTAATCATTCTCCTGTGTTTTATGTGTTATCCGAAGGGGTGAAATAAGCAAGACGTCACTGGCGACAAGTCAAAACAAACAAGCCACAACAGATCTGCTTCACGCTGCCCCTTTAAAGCTCTGAGGGAACCCAGGGCACAGGAAGCTCTGTACAACCACCCTCAGGAGGATTTTTTTGTTTAATTGGGGATTTAACATCGTACTCACTTATATTCACACTTATATGCAGACACCCGTCCAAATGGACACCCTGAAGTGAACAATTGCCTCATTTGGACACCCTATTTCAAGAAACTTTAACATGCAGGAGATAGGGAAACCTATTGGACACCCAGTTATTTGAAAAGTGAAGCAAAATGACCATTTTGGCCCCCAGGATTGCCGGAGCCACATCGTGTGACTCTCATATACCTTATGGTCGACAGACACGCTTGATCCCATGAATGGTTCATTGAAAAAATGATTAGTAAGCGCAAATGCTAACCATTTAGCCACGGCCATGAGCTTCCTACAGGAGGAACATTGGTAATATTAAACCAACATGATTATCATACCGGTATGTGGTCATTGCTCAGGCCAAGAACTGAAGGCTCAATCTGAATTTGCTGCTGCCTTTACCTTTGGTCTAAGTGGACATTTCTTAACTTGGTCATGGCACTTGCTTCTGACTTTCTCTTCTCTTTCAGGTCTGTATAAATCTCAGAGTCCGACTTTACATCTGTAAAATCCAACATCATTTTAAAAATTACAAAACAAAAATACATTACAATCAATTCTTTAGGACTGGGAATGTATTTTTTGGCAATAATATCTCTTCATAGACTGGACCAAATATCATTCTAGATTTCATAACTACTGTACTGCTCTCCACTTCCATTGTTTTGCAACGGTTGTGATTAACCAACCTTAATTATATGATCTTGCTGTTGAATAACACAAAGGTTTTTCTATGTTTTAGAAACAGTCTATCTTAAGATAAATTTATTTTGATTTTATCCGATATAAGTCTATTTGGCAAGTAAGAGTTTAGTTTTACATGAATGTTTTAATATAACTGCACTTTAATCAATTCTATATACAAGAATGATAAAGCTTCAAATTATACTTATAGGTTATTGGATGTATGTACTTGACAAGACAAGTTTTATCAGAAATGACCTTACCATACACTTCAGTAGTTTTTAAGGTGTAACTAGTTCTATTCCAAGCACATAGTGATAAAGTTTGGAACAACACTATTTTAAATAGGGCAGTAGATTATACATGTACAACTTCAATATATTTCATCCAAACTCTTTTAAATGATTATCGTGCTTAACATACAGAGTTGACCAGGAACATATCAGCATAGAAGAATACACTAACTAAAATAGAAAGTGACAAGTCTCATTAAGGGCTCACAATTAACAAGCTTTTAACTATTAGTATATTGAATAACACTTACATTTAAAGAAAGGAAAATAGCTTGACTGTCAGATAGGGATTATTGAGGGCTAATGCTCAAATAGTATCAGTTATATAGAGTAGTCTCAGACACCCTGAGACTATTGGCCTCTATACAAACATCCTGACTGCCTGTTTCTAGCCCCTGATCACCTGCCTACCAGCCACCATGCTCTAAATACCCCCTAGGTTTCACCTATCCCTTAACCAGCTCACTTAATTGATATCTTTTGTTTTTCTTTACCTCAAAGGTTTTACCTAATAATAGGTAAACATCTTCATTAACACCCTGTCCCTTTGAAGCACAGGTAATCTCTTTTGCTAGCTGATTCATCGTTATTTTAAGTGTGTTATTTTTATAATTGTCAAACTAAACCCATTATCTTGTTGTTTTTTTACACATCCCAGGCACCTCCTACCATGAATATATGTTTTCTTAAAAAGGTTCTACAAGGCCTAAGAATAAGATTTTCTTAAATCTCATTTACCCCCAAGGTGGCTTGTTAATAATAAGTACATGTACTGATTGACATGTGTTTCTTAAGCTGTTCTTTCTAGGCAGAACCCACCCTTGGCTCAGCAAGGGGTAATTCTAGCAAAGGGGCAACAGAAGCTAAAAGAAACCCCAGGTGAGGTATCTGTTTTCTTGACATTGCTCACCCCAATCATTTTTTCCATGAACTTACCCCATATTCAGGTGTTATGGTCATACTGAAAAATTGTTCCAGATCCATTTATAAGTGGATACAAAATATTCTGGTTTACAAATTACAAAAATGCTGTCTTTACTTAGCACTGGAGGAAAATTACCTTTCCAATATTATTAAAATGCCTCACATCTTGGTTGTGCTAGTGTCAATTATTGTTGGAAGCGAAATACCCTTTCACTCAGTGTAAAACACCAATCCATCAATCAATCACATCGTCTTAATGCCACTTCAACATGTCTCATTATTATGTTGCTGCTACTTATATATATTATAGATGTGAGATAATCTAAAGGTAACCAACATTGAATGATATGAAGAAATGACTGGTTTAAACTGTACAATAAAAGCCGAATAACACTAGGCTCCAAATACATGTAACAGATGTACTTGCCAAGGCTTGTATGCCAGGGCAGACTAAGTGGATTATCATTCCATTGCCACAGAAACCAGAAATTTGATTGGAATGTAGTTTAGTGCAAGACCAATGTGTTTCCAAAATTAGACAAATCTGTTTTAAGTGATATTGTTTATATCATTTTCATGCCTTCTATATGGACGGATGGATGTCGTGAGAAAAAAATGAGAAGCAGACAATTTATTGTAATTTTTTCAGATATTCTTAACCTAGCTATTACAGCAGCTGATTGTTAAACAACCCCATGTTGTTGTTGCATACAATAAAACTTGTTCCACAATGTCTGTACAGCCAGCTAAGGGGGTAATCCACAGGTGGTAACTGACAGGATTATATAAAAACATACCAGTTGGGTCACTATTGGCCCCTACTGAATTTTAATCCAGAGCCTTTCAAAATATCTATCAGTACTTACAGGTGCCTGCCTAGTTCTCTACAGGGAATCAATAAAAAAAACTTGTTTCTATCTTGGTATAATGTAGATCCAGGGTTAAAAAAACAAATAGAACACCACCAAGCCTGATATTTTTTAAACCTTTTCATGAGCCAATACATGTTGAGCTGACATTTAAAATTTTTTTTAATTCTGACCAGCTTTACAGGTTTATGTAAGTTTCTAGTTAGTTAACAATAAAACAAACCTTTCTTCGAATGGTCCTCTCCAGCATCTGACTTGTCTTCATACTGAAACAGTGAAAATAGATTGAGGGAGTGACATCAGGGGTTCATAGAAGTTCAGCTTAACTACCCTAAATGGGTAGTTAAAATGGGTAGTTAAGCTGGAGAATAAACTCAATTTGAGACCTCATTTTGATGAATCAGTTATTAATGTTTAAGTATGATAAAAATAAATAGCTGGGCTTGAATAAATTAAATATGACACTAAAAAACTAACAAAATTTCAGTAAAAAACTGAACATTTGTACATCTATGACCCCTGGACATAACTTAAACTGACTTATCGATCAAGATTTTCTTCAATTTAAATGACGATGCTCTCTCATTCATGACATTAACTTCTTGGCATTACATTGTGGGTCAAGTTTGGCATTATTTGTTGGATTTTGGACATTCTGTTTGTTTGATTGGGGTTTAACGTCGTACTCAAGGGCATTTCACTTATATGACGACATGCCAGCCCAATGGGTGAAAGAAACCACCCTCGACATCACTGACAAATACCGGACTATAACAGGACGCAAAACAGACACCACAAACAGATCAGCTTCCTGTTCCCCTTTAGCTCTGAGAGCAACAGGGCAACATGAAGCTCCCTCCAACCGCCCGCGAAAACTGAAATGGAAGTGCAGACTTTCTATAGCTAAGTATTTACTTATATCCCAAGAAAAATTCTTGAAATATAGCAGCAAACCGAGAAGGACGATATGTATTGTCAAGACCGCCATATTACATGGCTGGCCATATTCAAAGCAGGAAATCCCAACCATATATAGCAGCGTACATTAATGTCTGTGATGAACTTTCATTACAAGATGCCTGAAGATGGAATCATATTTCGTGGAGCTAGAGTAGTTATCCCTTTGAGTATTATAAAGGAAACTCTCAAGCGAATACATAGCTCTCACACAGGGATTGAAGCATGTCGTCGAAGAGCACGAGACTGTGCCTAATATGAATACCCAAATATGACTCCGATTTCCGCTGACTCCCTACTTTCGATTTCTCATTTCCCACTTCGTATATCAAACAGAAGTATGAAACCATTCATTTCCCAGTCTCAACGGCATTTTGTGACGTTCATTGAACTTTCATTGTGCCATAGGCCTATGACTCATCGCGCAAGAAACGGGGGATTTCGTTCGTTACGCGCAGTTTAAATTTCAGAATCCTCTGACGCATTATGGGTAAAGTATAACATTTGAAAAGCGGTAGAAATAGCTTAAGCAAGATTTACCCATGATTCCACATCCAGTTCATGCCCCTAGAGGTTTTTTCTTTGTCTCGCTAAAGATACTGAGTGAAAGTCATAAGGCTTTATACTAGGCCTAGGCATATTTAATTAAGAACACCTGCATTAGGTTGTGAAATCAAAACCGATGGTAACTGTTAAAATTATACATAACGCTAATAATATTTTTCAGTTGACATGTAAAAAGAAGCCCTATCATGTAATGACAAGTTTATGACGCCCGGGCCGGATGTGACGTTTGTCTTATAGGCCTTCATTTGCGGACTTCTGCCGACCCTTTTCTTTTATTTCTTCATTTTTTGCTCTACCCGAAAGCACTTCTTAATTCGCGTCACGTGGGTGAATCCTTTCTAAACTCCAGCAATATTGAAAATATTTGAACTTCAGTTTGCAGTAAATCATCAGCAGATAGATCGAAAAGACTTTGGCTTTTCTTGACTCTCGAAATTTCCTCGAAATAAACAAACCTGTTCAAATTTAACTGATTGAGGCACTTTATTACACTGACTCTCAGAGTTGACAGATACATATACCAAATCAACGTGTATAATATACATTTATGGACAGCAAAATTATAAACAAAATACAATTATCATATGATTATTTGAAACGTGCATTAATCAACTGTACATTCAAGTTTGTAAACATACATTTTTCAAAATAACAATAAGCTCCATTTGTCGAGAAATGTATTTCAATTAGAGTTAGATTAGATGACACCAATAACATGCAAAGGTTATGTATCCCAGTGAACTGTGACCATCAATATTAAGGTGGGTTGCTGTAACATTATATCAACATGTCCACATTCAGATTTACAAAAAGATGAAGAAACCTGACCAAACCTGCTTGCTGTGAATCCTGAAATTAGTAGGCCTTGTCACGTTTGTCCTTGTCAGAACTAAGGGATATCTTCGGCACACACAGGTGTCTGTATACAAAGTTACATATATGTCGATGTTTGTATAGATGTTTGTTTGCACATGCATCTGTTCACATAGGTGATGTTATACAAAGGAGTTGGTATACAAACGTGTCGTGTATGTGTCGATATGCACATCTATCGACCGACACAGGTGTCGGTATACGCAGTTACACATATGTCGATATATGTATGGGTCGGTATACCTAAATGTTTATTTGCACAGGTATCTGTTCACACAGGTGATGGTATACACACGTTACAGTTTACACAAGTGTGGGTATGCACATCCATTGGCAGACACAGGTGTCGGTATACACATCCATTGGCAGACACACGTGTCGGTATACACATCCATTGGCAGACACACGTGTCGGTATGCACATCCATTGGCAGACACAGGTGTCGGTATACACATTCATTGCCAGACACAGGTGTCGGTATACACATCCATTGGCAGACACAGGTGTCGGTATACACATTCATTGGCAGACACAGGTGTCGGTATACACATCCATTGGCAGACACAGGTGTCGGTAAGCACATCCATTGGCAAACACAGGTGTCAGTGTACACAAATGTCGGAATACACAAGCGTGTAGGTACACACATATTTGCCTGTATTAACAGGTGTCGATAAACACCGGTATCAGTATATTGCCTGTACTCATCCAGTTTACTGTGTGTTAATCTCCCGTTACATACAGTCGGGAGAACTGAGCAGTGACATATGTTCAGTTGTCACAACTCCCATGGTTTACGGGGGCTACGGAGCAACGCTCATCTTATGACATATATAACAACCCATATTGAAATGTAACAATGATTTTTGTGACTATCACTGTTATATATTTTATTTTATTCGACTTTATCTTTTTTATATTTAATATAGCACTGAACGGAGACAAATAACTGTAATTGAATGGCCGTGAAATCCATACCAGGGAAGCGGTCTCAAAACCACAATTTCACACAAACCTACTGAAATGTCTAAAGAAAAGGTCGCAGAAATATTTAAAGAGGATTGGTTTATATGTTTCAATAATAATTTATATAAAACTCCAGTTTTTGTATTTTAATTCAACGTGAAAAGTATTTTGTCCATCTTTTTCAATTGCATCAGTTGCCCCGCTATCGATAAGAAAAAAAAATCTGAAAAAAAAATAAAATGATATTGCCATCAGATATTAAATTGACATTCTTTCTTATTAAGGTTTTGTTTAAAACACTAAATAACCGTTTAATAACTATATATAAAAGAGGACAAAACTTATATTAATGATTTGGATATAATGACATGTTTTTATCGAACCGTTTCATTTCCTGGACAACAGCAAAAACATCCTCTCAAAGTCTTGTCTGTGGGTTTTAGGAAACGCTGTTTATTTTAATCTACATTACAAGTTTTAATTAAGATTCATTAAATGTCTTGCTCTTTTCAGTTTATAAGTTAAAGTACACATCTTACCTAAATAATCCCCACCCAGCCCCCTCCACAAGATCTCTGTTTACTTCCCACCCTTGAGAGCCACGTGGCTGACCGGGAAGAATCCATATGTTTTCAAGCCCACTTTGCTGGATTTCTTCCAGCCATAGGCCATTCCAGCTTGATCTGCCGGCCTCTTTATTTTGATGACTTGTCCTGGAAATAAAATAACACACTTTAGCTGACGTCATAGTAGCATAATTTTGGGGTTTGCAGTGCTACTTTACTTTGACTTAAACGTCTATAACAACCTATACAAACAGATTCACAGTCATTATAAATGATTTTTGCATGAAGGGAATTAGCTTCAAAGAAATCAATAGCGAACATCATGGAATTAACGGTCTTGCAGCTTACTCACCAACTTTCAGCTTCAGTTCTGTCTTGTCTTTGGGTGTATACGCCTTGATGACTTTTGTGTAGACATTTGCCATTTCTGCCAGAGAAACTTCGTTGCTTATCTCCCTTTCTGGGGTGGGTGGCGCTGTACCAGCCACCTGGTGGTCGCCCTCGTCACTGGTGATGGAATGTATGCTGAGAGCAGAAGGGGCCTGAGAAACCAGAATGATTTTAGAACCACCTACAGGGCCATTCAATGTGACCACGGAACTGGTGTGATTCACTGTTGTCTCCACACAGAGAGAAGGTTGAGCCAATCCTGTGGGCGCTGTGAACATTCCTGGAATAAACGAAACGTCAATAAATGCTTACTAATACTGCATTAGGCCTATACAAACAAGTTCGTGAAATATCAAATGTATTGCCCAGCACAAGCAAAAGTTTTATTTACCGAGACGTTGCGTAAAACAGACAATTCGGACAACCCAGAAGGTATTTGAAAATGTACATCGTTCGAGTTTTCCAAGCAATTAGGATTTTTAGATTTCTACAAAATGGTCTTTGTTAGAGTTGAGTGGTAGCATTAAATTGCACCGGAGAAGCAAGCAGAATTAATATAGATTTTTAAAAATAAAAAATAGTTGGCTTTGAAAAATAAAATATAAAAAAAAGGATTCACAATTCATTTGATTTTTTTTTATCGATTCTTAATCTACAGCCTACTCGAATGCTAGATGCTGAGCATACCATAGTCCACTTGTCTGTCGGGTTGAATCCCGGGGCCTTCGGGATCTCCGACAGGCCAGGGAGCTATTTTGTAGAATCCAGGAGTCACGATCTTCCGCAGCAATCTCTTGGTCTTATTGGAAACTTCCCGTGAGGCTTTCTTGACATCTTTTGGGGGATCGTTTTGCTCCTGAGTTTCATCACCAGACCCAGAGCTATCAGATTCGGAACTGGAAGAGAGAAAAACAATGGACTTACACAGAGGTTAATCCATGTCAGAATACCCTAGGCCATTTCCGTACCGTAAGCGTCGAAGGATGTTCCGACATGAGGTTAACCTTATTTACCTACTAGTAAGTGGTAACAAATGTAAAAAAAAAAATTCATTCGCATGGTGTTCACATTCACATTCACATTCGAAGCTGTCAGACACGGAACTGGACAAATAAAAATAAGGCAGAAAAAAAATTTGGGGCACAACATATTATTCTTGTTTTTGTGTTTCAGAAAATTAATCCTGTTTATTACAGAACCCAAATGTTAGCGTTGAACGTGCAGACACCACGAACGATCCTTTCCCTAATTCTTTGACATGGTCTATTCGGACCTACCAACCAAACAGTTTATTTTTGGGGACTCACCTATTTATCCCGGAACCATCCCGGAAACGTCTCACCAGCTTTCTGGTTTTCACTATATACTTAAAGAGAAGTCTGGTCAATTTCTGTCCAATTTTGTGCTTGAGTTCGCTCAGTTTCTACAACAAGACAAATAAGGAACTTAATGTCAATACTAAATATCAATAACCATCTGCACTTACTGATTTTTTTCTATCATTTTTGTTGCTGAATTAATATATATTATTGTATTTATCTAGTTTTATCTACAGGGAGGCAATTTAGGTCATTTACAATCAACATACGGTGGAAAGTGGAATTTAAAAATGCTCATATATTTGACTACGGTAACGTATAAAATGCCATGGGAATTCTCTGTCGATATTTCTTGTCTTCAGTTTACCTTTCTCCTGCGATTCTTGTTATAATATATCACTTTTTCTCAATACTGAATTTCATTTCCCTTTAGCAGTATGTTTCTAGTAGATTTAAACGATTACACACCTCGTCTAAGCATGCCAGCAAAACTTGTTGACGAAATATTGTTCTTTCGTAGGCTTGCCACTGTTCTTTTAAGTTTTTCACAATGGCAGACTTGGACTTGGATTTCGTGCCAACCTTTTGGCTGTATTTCCTCAGCAATTTCTCGATTTTCTGGAAAACAAATATGACATGTTATTACTGATGTGTTGGAAATTAATGTTGTAACTTAACTGATAACTAATATATGAATACTAGGAAACATGCGTGTGTTAAAAAATATAATTCGGATCATTTCAATTCAGATAGGTTTAAATGATATCAGATGTTCAATTAAGCGTGTCAGAGATATACGAGGTTCTGTCTTTCCGTATGGAAGCTAAAATAATCCAAGTCTATATTTTATGGACATGTAAATATTTTTGAACCAACTGAACATATCTTAAAGAAAAATTGTGTATGTTCAAATTCTTCAGTTGTCTGCTTTTGTTTCGCTTACCTAAATGTAATGTCCCATTGGATGTTATAATAAAACGAAACCAAAAACCTCACCTTGTCTGACTCTTTTATTGTTTTAGTCTCTGCCACCATTTGGCGCAAGAGATTGCCCACTGATAATTGCATAGAGTTGTAGATTGAATCCTTCAATTCCTCTGAATTGTTTGACGTCAATCTAAAAAGCAGAAAATTAATATAAATTTGAGACAGTCAACTTGAAACCCATACCGAAATTTTAAACACAAATTGTTCAATCTAACATGATTAAACGGACTTTAAGGCTAAATATTTAATTTCTCCCAAACTATACATAATTTTATGGTTAGGTATATTTAAGGTGGCCTATAAGTGAAATAACATTAAAATGCCTCGTACACGCATTAGATAATTGTTTAGATTTGTTTACAAAGCTACTTTTTTTTCTTATGGCTTGGTGTTTAAGGCAACCTTTGACTGTTATAACGCCAAATACCTGCTCAAACTAAAAAACCTAATTCAAACTCACCGTCTCATGAGACTTTCATAGCCGTTATCCGGGAAATCAGATTGAACAGTCTCAAAAAGTTTCTCACCAGAGATTATTTCTCCGATCGCCAAAAATACACTCTTAATGGATTTCCCTTCTGAAATTAATTGGAGGTCAATTTAGACAAAACTAACAGAGAATTTACAAAGCCAAAAGGAACAATTATTAACATGATGCTATAGGTAATATTCAGCTTGAAATAAGTTAATTGACAAGAACTGAGCAGATAACTGCTTACAAAAAAATACAATCTAATTAATATCAGATCTCAAAATAGCGACAAAAAACACATGGGGAACGCAATCTTGTCCAATAAAAACACAAATAACACGGAGCCATGGTAAACACGAAATTCAGCCAAAACAAGCAGAAGTTGTCCGATTTTCTTCTGTGTTGATGTTGTAAATCGCATGTAAACAGGGAAAAATGCAATTCCACTCAAAACTTATTATTTGAATGGTGTTCGTTGATTGTGCGTGCATGTATTCAATGGTCCATGTCTGAACAGCCTCGGCCATTTCCGTCCCGTAAATTACCTCTGAGGGAACGCGGCTTATTTTAATGGCGGTCG
>JAVFBX010183103.1:0-14261 GCA_034783855.1 Mopalia kennerleyi
GGATGCAGGCCAATTCAGTATTTCGACTTATTATAAACATACCCAACAATGAAAATGATTTCTATGGAAAGTCTATACATAATAGGTTGTATTTGTGTTGATACTTATACATTCAGTAACATCATCTATACACAAGTGTCAGAAATACGAGCATACATTTTTATGCAGAGAACTAACATTTAGGTAAATCAGGAGTAAGGTTGACCAGTGGTCGGATTTGTCAAGAGTTCCGATGTCTAAAGAATCGACTATATATACTGTTTTCAATTAACGTGGTTGGTAGAGCAGCAAGATTATTAGAATTCCCCAAGGTCATGTATATACTTCTCCTTTTCCCGTGTTTCATTTGTTCTATATATTAAGCATCTTATAGTTTTACTGACATAATCGGCCTAATAGCCAGAAGAGCTTCATCATTGAAGTTCTTCTGGAATTAAATCTGTCATATATAAAAACAATGTCACGTGAAGAAGAAGATATTTCTACATAACGGGGATCTGTGGAAAGGCATTTTTGTTCTTGGTTATAACACTTTTTGTGACGTGGTTTTCACAATGTCTTTAAATATGCGGTAAACGCACCAAAATACGTGGGATATTAGAATTGTCGACTCCAAGTTTCTTTGGTAGAGCAATTTGTTGATGAGTCTTTTACGGAAGCTAAAGGGGAACCTGCCAAGAAATCAGATCTTTTTACAAGCTATTTCTTGAATAGTATTTTAGAACAACACAATCGTTGTGCTCCCTCTAAAAATCCCCTTATCAATTCCATAGCTGCAAACTGCTATAGTGGTTGAACTGTTTCGTATTGGTAGGTTCCATGTACACATTGGTTCTATTTGTTTGTAAATTAAAGACCAAGATTCAAAAAGTCGTCAATGGGGAATTTCAACCAACTCGATTTCTGTTAAATTAAGTCCAAACCAGCTAGTTTTGCCCGAACAAGTGGGACATGTGCATATCCCCAGTACAACTTTATCGTACCAATCAGTGACAACAGAAGTTTCAAAGTCAGAATAATATAAGCGGACACGTCTTGAATTACCCATAGCTACGCCATCAGTTTTGGCGTTTGGGTCCAAAATGGCTTCTTAAGTGTACATTTCTTTGAAAAGGTTTATCTGATTTCTAAAATAAATTCTTTCTAGATCATTTTTGTACTTTTTCTAAGCGGAAAATTGGTAATAAAGATTCTATGTCAAATTAATTGAATCTGAAGCCTAGTTTGAAAACTTCAGATGGTGTTTTGGAGTTTTTTAACTGCATCAAAATTCTTATTTGTTACATATTTAATCACAATGTACATATTTTATTGGAGTCCTGCATGCCTTTGCAGAATGCTAAACTAATATTGATTCTTTACCCTTAGACCTGCTGTGAAGATAATTTCCCAGGTTTTACTAGTTAGCTGACCACTTAACAAGAGAGAGTATTAGCTGTGATTTGTTACCCGGTTTATTACCGTCTCTAAAATTGAATCTCAGATCAATTTAACCACAGACAACTCAATTATAGAGAGGTGCTTTAGCGGAGACATCATGTCGATGTGATTCACTGTTCACAGCCTTATCGCTATTAATCAACCAGACTGATAAAGGTTACACTACAGTTATTCACCTTGAGTGTAGTAGGAATTTCAATAAACTAGACTTATCTTCCTGTAAATAAACTATATGATTTGAAGTACTGAAGATCAAACCAGATAAAAACAACCTATATAGAGACTCACAATTATATATCTTTGAAAGAAACGGTCAATGAATTTTTGTTTTCTCTAAGAACTAATATATTGTCCCCAAAAATATTTTTTCCATAAACATTAAGAATGGTTAATGTGCAAGCCAAATGCTTAACTATTTATTTAGGAATTCCAACAGATCGCTTTGTAAAAGAATCCTGACATTAAACCCAATCATAACAGTCTTTGTTTTCGATGATATTTACAAGTATAGTTCACCCAAAAGGATAGAAACCATGGTTGATTTAAAAAGATCCAAAGAGAATGTTTGTCTAAACGTTGAATTATCACGGAGGTTCGCGAACACTCGTTGGAATAGAGAGCATTGTATTTGTTTACCGCCCGTGAGTATTTATTTGATTGGTTTTAACCCTCTTATTCCAGGGTATTTCACTATATTGTGTATAATTGGTGAAGTGCTGGATAGAAACGTCTTCTTCGCCACCCAGCAGTCCCCAGTCTACAATTGATACTTTAGGTGATATGACCGCTTTAAACCAGTGAGTCATATGTTAAAGAGGTCTGGCAACCCAATACATCTCAAGCTGAGCAGCGACGTGGCATCAGTAGGTAAAAGAAAAGCTCCCATCAGTCAACGTATTCACACTGATTTAGTATTGTTGATCTAAATTTGAGGCTGCAGCGCATTTGAACGGATAAGGGCTTTTTCTGACATACGAATCTGTTTGAAAGCTTCCTATACGTAGCATTCGTCACCACACTGTTGTTCAGTTGTATAGCAAAAAGAATATCACAGAGAACAAACGAACTAATCCTGTCTGGAAATATCGTAAGACAATTTAGTGTTATTCTTTGAAGTAGCTAACTGGCTTGATTCTTGTTTTATAATGTGTAAGATTATCAAATAAAGGCAATTCCCCAAGTAACGCCCGATGCATATATATATATGCTTCATTCAGAAATCGTTTTCAGAATAAGGCAATGACTGATGTTTTGATGTATGAGGCTGTTAGAATTGTAGGAATTATGGAAACTATCAGCATTGCGTTTTTATCAATTTATGGAATTGTTCGGATAAAAACGACAGAGCCCAATATTTCCCATCCTATTTGATTTTGTCAGTGTGTTATAGACGATACTGGCTAAGGCTCACAAAGTACCAATTTTAATATCTCAAATCTATTGATACCCCTGTATAAGTAGCTGTTTTAATATCTCAAATCGTTTGACGTTTCTGTCAGGCAGATCATTTTGTAATTTCACAGTACCTGGCAAACAGCCAAAACCCACAACTGACAAGATCATTTGATATCGATAAGCACTGATACCAAACCAAACCAAACCAAACCACGATCGGCGTAAGTGGAATCTGGTTAAGAGCCAATATATAGTTCTTTCAACATATAATACAATTTTTGAACATGTGTCGTTTGTAACTAAGAAAGATTTCTGAGATTTGACTACCATTTAAAAGGCTATATACGTCTCTCGTAGTCTTCCGATAGAACCTAGACAAAAACATCTTTATCCTGAGTGATTAAATACAACCATTTAAAGTTCAGAGTGACTCCGTACTCACTTATACAACACAGATGTATTCAAAAAATGAAAGCCGCACTTACATAACCAATCAACCATAACAAATATAAATGTCCGGCTATCCTGGAATTTTAATGTTTCGCCATTGCTATGTTAAGACAGGATAACTGTGCTTTTCCATATGCCTATTCTCATAGGGAAGGTTTTCTCCCAATCTGACGCGATCCGCCAAATTGTGCCCCGTTTCTATGACATTTATTTTTTACCGAAGCGTCATTTTAAGATACATTATTCTGTTGGTTCCCAAAAATGTTCGCACCAGGTGATACACATGTTTGAGAACGCATGCGCGCAATTTCCCAGTTTTATAAAAAAAAATCTCATCTCGTCATTTTAGAGTAATATTTCTGAGAGGAATTATTGTATTGTTTACCGACAGGCTTTTGGGAACAAAGTCCGATCCTTTTTTTACTGAATAATTAATTCAACATGAATTTATATCCTATATCGTGGATTTAAACGAGATTAGAAAAACACTATTTTTGATTTGCTCGAGTGGGCAAGACTTTTTTTTTAGTTTACACTTCAATGCACATGTCCAGGTGGATTTCTTGCCAAAGAGGGCTTTTCTCAGACTACTTTGGAGCGAAAGTTGAGCATGTTCTTATTTGATCCAGTACAGTTAGAATGCCTTAAAAAGTTGAAAGTTTGAAGATCTAGGTCAGGTCAAATTAATTTGATGCATCGGATTGACATTGTATATGTAGATAGTTGATGATGACCGAACATGTCTTGTCCGATGCAATTTAATTTTTGGGAAGTATGACTTAATGGACCATTTTGATCAGAGGAGTAATTTTTAATACTAAACTTTCTAAAATAATTGTGCAGAGAGTTTTTGTGGACAATTTAATTAATCCTAATGATTTAGTTATCCAAAGATGTGGGTGCATTTAAATCAACACGCTCTAAGAGTCCAGTAACTTCGCTATCAACATAATCAAACTAAAATATTGGTTCCTTAAAATCTGCCGATGAAATTTAATTTACTATCTTTATTGAATTACATTAAGAAGTCTCCTTTAGACAAATTTGAATATACAAGTTAGTGAATTCTTCATTTAAATATTATCCAAAAAGCCGGGTAACTACATTAGACACAACTCAAATTTCAGGCTCATTTTCATAGTTTGTTTGAATGATATTTTGTGACAGCAGAGGCACAAGAAAACCCCCAGATAGGAGATTTAGCTGTTTATATCACTATAGCAATAGCGGGTTCGCTGTTTATATCACTCTAGCAATAGCGAGTTAGCTGTTTATATCACTCTAGCAATCGCGAGTTAGCTGTTTATATCACTCTAGCATTAGCAAGAAGTGCGTATCAACAAAATAAGAGCTAATACCTAATCACATCAACCTCATAAATGTTGTGCTAATGACACTCACAAAGCGCACTATATTCAAGTCCTTCTTAAGTGAACCAAAATCCAATACTAATAAACAAATATAGTCTAATAATCATGTTAACATACCATATTTCTGTGTAGGAAACCATGGTCAAGGTGTGGTCAGGCAGGACACAAGAGAACTTTCTCTCAAAGACTGCTGGTGGTAGGTTTAGCATACGAAAAAGTGCAAAAACATTCATTAAACTCAATATTCATTAGTTTTATCTAGACAACATTTTCCTTAAATATTTGTGTTTTAGTATGCAATAAGGAAGATTGATCATGAATTCTTTAACACCGATCCCATAGCACAAATGAATAAAATAATAGGCCGATCCCATCCCATAGCACAAAAATGAAGTAAAAAAATGATGGAATAGTACTCCTGTCTGCTTAATACACCAGCTTATAACATGATGTATATTCTCCCAACTACATGTAATTTACCCATGGAGGTCTCTTAACACAAGTCTGTACAAGTCGTTAAATTAATAACAGTATATTTTTAAATATTGTGAGTGGGGATTTAACGGCCTGTTGTATCAGGACATTGAACTCGACGAAAAATGTTTGTGGGCAGGTCTCTGAATAGGATCGCTTTAAGACCTTGTCAATTAGTACCTTACCGACTGCTAAAAGACTTTCAGACATGTTTGTCATCGTAGATTTAACAAATCAAATCAAGTCGATTTCAGACATATAGGTTAAAGTCAGAGAAAGATCAGTATTTGTACATTACCAGCAGATATGTGATGGCAATGTACGAGATGGGGAAGAATATCCTCATATAAATCTGTCAATCTGCTATTAAACAAGATGATACTTAGAAATAAGCCTTACTAGAATGTTGTCAATTCTCAGACAGGACATTCCTTGGAGAATAATGTGTATTTACTGCCTTTAAACTCCATTGTTATTGATTTAACAGTCAGTAAGTTCCTAATCCTATAATAGTTAGCGGTAAACAACATATGAAGTAACAATAATAACTGTCTGGTATTTGCATACAAAACAAACCGCGTAACTATGTTCAGTCATCGATTGAGGCATAATAAAGTGAATTGCCTAAAGTTTGTGGAAGTGTTCAAAACTAACCAAAGGACAATACTGAGCTTCGTATTGTTTTACTAACATTGTCTACGTTAGACAGAATAGTCTAACAAAAACATTTTCAAAACGTTCACCAGTCACATTGGTTTCTAGTTTCACTTTTTGTGATTTTTATCCAACAGGGCTGTGGAGAAGGTCAGACCTAGACTTTAGCATTATTGTTGCAACAAAGAACAATCTGTGAAAACATCTTCTGTCAAGACTCAAAACCTTCGTCAAGCTACGATATCTCCACCTCCTTAACGTAGCGGAATAGACTAAAGTTAGTCAAAATAAGTTGATTTTTACCGCGCAAAGATGTGTATCGCTGGTATTCCATGTCCGATAAGTTACCCATATACTTCAACTGACATGTAGAACCCGAGTGTTAAACATATCTAAAGAAATCCTCATTCAATGGATTACTAATGTTTGGCAAAACCAATTAACAATTAAGTCTTCTTCTCTTCGTAGTCACACAATGTGGACATAACAAAACAACACGCATTTTACAAAACTATGGAATATTCGTTAACCCCCATTTAAAAGTATATGCTATTCGTGAACCCGCATACATAAAAAATATGAAATATTCGTCAACTTACATTTAACAATATGTTATTATCGTGAACCCACATTTCGTGAACTCTTACAGGTTATCACACTGATATTACTCCACTGGCACACATTGTAAACTTCTAAATTTGATACGATATTAGTAATCTGATTTATTACCTGGAATTAAAGAAACTCCACCTGTAATTAACATTTTACTATGTCAAATTATTCAATGGGAATCACATTATGTATTTAAGGATTGCAAACCTTTTACCATTTAACCAACACCTTCGGATTATTCTTCAGCTTTCCGTTTTGGCTGTTTCTCGGATGTTGTGGAACAACTAAAGTTCTGTCTTCCAGTTCAGGTGTTAAAGATGACAATAGATCAGAATGCCCGAGATGCTCATATAGCTTCTGTGTTATCAGACGTTAAGTAAAGACTCTTGGACATTGAGCTGGTCCTTTCGGAAGGTAACCATAGCTTCCTTTACGAGTCACATCCTACAACAGTATTGAAATTGGTTATTATAATGACACGCTCGCGAAAAAGGCGTGACCTATTGTGTTGTTTCTGATTTATAGACGTTTCTATAAGTAATGGGCGGCATTGAAACAAAAATGACAATGCGGTCGTGTGGTTAATAGGAATCAGTATGGTTCTCCCTCCTTAGGCATATGTTTACAGACGTTCCGTTCAATAAATTCAGTGGAGGACTTCATAGAAAATGTGTTCCAATACAATCGGTCAGTATTTTATCGTGTTTGTAGCCCAGTCTGGTTTCCAACTATTTCCGCAATAAACATCAGATTGGCGCCGGTTAGACGATGGTCTCAACTTTTCTATTTAAGTTACAAAGATAAAGCGAATTAAGCAGAATAAACTGTTTCTAAAGGTTAACCATACTCTAGGAAATAAGTTAATAAAATCGACGAAGTGTTGGTCCAACATTCAAACCAAATTATTTTTAAAGTGTCTAAATCGTCTTTACTTTTATTATTAAAAAAAACAACTCCGCCACTCTGAATCTTTCGTACGGACTCTCAAAAATACATTTTGATGAGCTTCTGAAAAATGGTAACAAAGCGGTGTTTGAGTTCTCTGATACCCCAGGGAATAAGAATAAGCATGAACACTGTTCTCGAATTAAGTGATTAACTAAGTCCTTCATTCCAGTTACACTTAAGTGTTCATGTTTTAGTAGATTGTTCTGGTCTTGCGAATCAATGCTTTTGCGTACCGCTCCTTTTATCGATCAAAACAGGTGTTGTTATAGAGTGATTGGTGGAGGTAAATTTCTTGGATTATTTATGTGCTCTATTTAAAGGCACTTGGCAGGGCTATATTATAACTAACACTGTGATGTAGCATTTTGTTTTGACTAAACCGAGACGAAGAGGATGTCTTACGTACTTCATACATTTCACATATAATATATATTTTTTATTTACGTTTAAACTGTTAAACATTTACATAATACTAGTGTATGACTTTTGTTTAGCATAAAAACTTGACCTTGCTGTGAAACTAATTGTTGTTGTGTTTCACTTTTTAACAGAAAATAAACAAATTACACGTTGTCGTGGTTTCAATTTAAATATTAAAAAAAAAACCAAATCACAATTTAAATATCTTTTGAAGAATGTATTTTTGGCGCAGGCTTCCCTTGTCAGTTAACCCTGACGTTAAACAAGCACCAGAAAATAAACTAACTGTAGTAGACATCCCACATAACAACTGAACAACCTCATATAACGCGACTGCTAAAAACATATGTATGTTTGTCCACTCAAGCACCATGGTAGGGAAAATGTCAATTCCATGGTAATAAATCTTTCCTGTAACCTGTCGACTTAATAGGACAGAATAGGGGCTGTAATTTGTCACCGGATTAAATACGGTCTCTAAAAATCGAATCTCTGGTCAATTTGACCACAGACAACCTAATTATAGAGTGGTGCTTTTATGTCAGACATAATGTCGTCTTCACTCAGCCTCCACAACCTTGTCTATGATAATCGACCACATCGAGAGACATTGTACAGTTGTTAGTCAGTGAAGTATGCTGAGCTCAAAACCCAGTTATACCTTTATTGTATATAACTGAGAGCCACTGACCAGGGTTGAGTGATTAATTGAGTGGTGTTTAATTAGCACCACATAGCAGCACATTCAATATGATTATCTATACCAAAATTAAAGTAACTCTTTACGACACGCAAAAAATAGTGATTGACGATGATGGAGAAGTTTATGTTTTACCTAATTTAAAAGAAATAAAATAAGGCAAGCCACATGTTCAGCTGTAATGCTACAAATCGAAATGTTTTCTGACGAAAGTACATGTAAGTTTAGATTTTAATGTAAACCTTTAAATTTTACTTTAAATCTGTACGCAAATTCACATCGACAAGAATTTCAAAGAACATGCCAGGATTGCCAAAGGTTAATCTTTTCTCCTTTGGATTGTTTGTTTGTGCTAACGTCATGTTGATGAGATATAATTTTCTCCCGAAAGGTCTATATGTTGGATCGAAGCCCGATTTCTGTTAAGACTGTCATGGTTTGATTCGCTATCACCGGGGATCGATACGAACTGACAGTGGCATTCCTTTTCGTTGTGTGTATGGTGTTGTGGAATTACTCATGTTTCTTGTACTAGATCGTGGCCTGGAAGAAGATCAGAAAGAATGAAGTAAAGACTGTATAAGGGAGAAAACTTCCAATACGTAATCCCAAGTGTTTCAAGTAGGCCTATGTTAAGTTATTAAAGCGCTACACTGTTGACTAAAGCCAAATCAACAAAGTTCTGCTTTCTGATAGCTGTGACCGCTGGAAAATGTATTTTCTTAGGCTGCTGAGAACCATAACGGGCAAATATAAATTTCTGGGTAAATGTGTAGTCTATCTGTTTTTTCCTCAAATGTTGCACTAACGGGTATTTCGCTCTTATGATAACGGATTGTCCACGCCTTCCCTAAATACAGTGGGAATCCGAGAAGAGATCTTACGAAAGCAACACCCGCGATTTCCGAAGTCACGCTGTCTTGCTCCCTCATATACTCAAGGTCTACGTAAAGTCTACGAGTCTGTGAACGGGACATTGAGCGCAGACCAGTACTCTATATTGTAACCTGCATATGGACATGTGAACAGGCAGAGTATTAGGTTGTCACTAGTTTGAATAATGTCTTCGTAAATCGAATCTGTGGTCAATTTGCCCACAAACAACTCAATTATAGAGTAGTGCTTTTAACATCGACCTAATGTCCTCTCCATTCACCTTCCCTAGCCTTGTCGAGATTAATCAGCACCACTGGTAGATATTGAACTGTTTCACTTGGGCACTTTGGACAGAATTCATAGAAAATATCGATGCCATCTGGACTTGGTGTGAAATGATTTTAGGTTCTAAAGATAAAGTATTCCACGCATACATCAATAAAGACATTTTCTCTGTATTTTAAATATATATATCTGCCCGAAGCAAACAGGTTCGAGTCCGTCTTTCGACCTTCAAGTATACGAGTGAGTCACAGTTTGTGGCTCCGACAATCGCGGGTGTGGTTTTTGCGAAATTCTCTTCCGGTTTTCCACTGCAATTGGACAAGGAACAGTGTGAAGTGGACAATCCGTCGTCATATAAGTAAAACACCCTTGAATACGGCGTTTATTCCCAATTGATCAAACAATCGTTCCAAATAGATAAATTTATTAAACAGTCAGAATGGCTGTGATATTTCATATATTGGCCAAGCAGCTTTAATGAATGGAAGTTGTTAGGCTTCTGAACAAAGCTGCTGTTATAACAGTGACTCATGGTCATATATTCCCTTTCCTATGATATAAGAAGGGGGTCTTTATCAAAAATAATGTAGCGTGCTGTTTGACATAAAGTGGAGATCAAACAGACAGCTATTATTAACAGAAACGACAACATTTGTAAATTACTACCAGATTTGATATTTGATATAATTGCATTAGTCAGGTAACTTGATTATACCTGGAAATAAACCTTCATATGTTTCTGTCTATTCTGAGATCGTTAATATACAGTTAAGAGGCGATCCATAAGTACTATTCACGGACTGCATTTGAAACATCTTTGAATGTTTCGTTTTAAATTGTTTTTGAAAGTACAAAAAACAGAATTATCGCCCTCGGATTAGATAAAATAGGGAACTGTTACAAAATTGTCCAGTATGCCTTGCCTTCGTACATTCCTAGTTCGTTTAGAGAACATTGTTTGTGTTGCGATAAATTAATATATATATTTTTGTTTCAAGATTGTTGAATGTGTAATGTTTATTTTAGGGTCCAATACTCATAGCGAAAGGTTCTTGAAGGATTTCAGCTTTTGATACACTGAGCAATCTAGTAGTATTAGTTGCAGTCGCTTTACATCCAGTTCCGATACATTCACATCTACGTGTCTGTCATTACGATATTAGAAATTTTGCAAAATCGCTTATCACATTTGACTCGTTTTAGTTTACGCTGCTGTAGGATGTGGACATTCCATATTTACGCTGTGATCCAGACACTTCGGTCGCCGTAGATTCACAGGCTTTGTTTAAACATTTCCATATAAACTCTCTTCTATCCAACCAACATATAAGAAATACATTCAAGTATAAATTGATGTTAGTTAAAGTACCTCTATCAAACATATATGATAGTTACATATCGTGTCCATACTATAGTACGTTTGATGGCTTTTCATACAACAACGCCCTAAACAATCATTAAAATGTCAATTCAGCATGTCTGGTCCGGATATATGCACACCAAAAATGTTCCCTCCAATAAAACACATTACAAATTTTAAAACATGTCCATCACCTAAAACCACTTCTTGAATTACATAATGATTTCAAAGTCTGTTCATTCAAACAGCAAAAACATATCAAACCATGTGTTTCATATTGGAAGATCCAAAATCAATACAGTGAGGCACTGGTAACGTGGTGGATTTACCAGATTGAGGGAATTCACTGACTAGAAATGATGATTTAATAATGCACACATTTTTTCCACGCCCTTTTTGTGAACTTTTTCTTGAACAATGGATTAGATCTTGGTCCGCGTGACACCCGACCAACAAACACAACATACCGGTGTTTACTCTAGTGGATCAGAGTAATTGTTATTATATTTTAGAAAACATCGAATAGAAAACGTTTTTTAAATAATATTTGTTGTGATATTTGTGGTAATTATCCGATGTTTAATGTAATGGATTTATCCGATCACACGGATATAAATCAAAATGGAAATGACAGTTTAAACGAAACAGCCATCCAAACTGTTGTGGGTTTGCCTTATTCAACATGACTTTAATATCTGTTTTCCAAGAAGTAAAAAATGTTAAATCGGAAAAAGTGGTGAAATTCCACATGTATGCTCTTACGATTTTACAAAACTTTGTTTCTCCTCAACATCCAAAGGAGTTTTCCAACGATTTGTTTTAGAGTCGTTTCCTAAGAAACTAATTACATGACAATGAGGATATGGTCAGGATAGAGAGAGTTGTTAATTCCATCTCTAGCTTCTGATTACCGTATGTAATGAAAACTTACATACATCAGAGTCCTATTCAGGTATTTTATTTCACACAGAATCTCATTCAGAATAATTTACAAAAGGTCGCCAATTTTCCATAACCCAGGTTGTTAATAGATATGTGACTTAATAACTAGCAGAATGACACTGAAGTAACACGTTTGGTTCATCGTCACAAAGCCGGCTGTTCTCAGGGCTGTTTTACGGACGTGTTTCTGTGGAATGAGGAAGAACAACAGATACTCGTTATAAGGTGTCTCAGTAATATGATATATGGTGGAGTTATAAATGTCGTGTTGAGGTTAAATAACATTAATTTGTTAAGTGGTAGGTTGTCTCCGTTAGTTAAGTTTCACATCCTTTGTTTAAACTCTGACAACACCATGCTGGTTTTAAAAGAGAGGATATTGTAACTTATAGACGTCTCTTCGCCTGGATTATTAGATTGAGCTATAGTAATTCTAAAATAACCGGCAAACAGCCAAAAAAGGCGAAGAAAATCTCAGCCGGTATTGATCTGCCCTAATACCAAATCAATAGGTAACAGGGCTTTCACTGAGAAAACTGGCCACAGGCAAAATATGGATCTGTCAGGTTAGATTAAAAACTCCCAACGGGCCGTAAACAGCTAAGAAAAACAAATTAGATACTGTATGTTGAGTTTGAAACTTTTCCAAGGATTGACTACCCTTTAATTAGATTTCTTAACATTTTGATGCCTGAGAACGGATACAAATATATATTCTGATGTATTTATATTGTTGATTCGAATGAGATAAAACAACAAACGTTGCTTTTGTTTTGTTCCAGTGGACAAGAATTTGGTTTAATTTTATACTTCGATGTACATGCTCAAAGGGGTTTTCTTTTGCCTCTAAACACCAAATAGGGCTTTTCTTAGCTGACTTTGGACTGAAGTTGAGCATTTTCTTATTTGATCTGTCACAATTAGAAAGCCTTAAAAAGTTGAAAGTTTGACGATCTTGGTTCGGTCAAAGTAGTTTGACGCATCTGATTGACATTGTATCAGTAGATAGTTGATCAAGCGTGTCTTGTCAGATGCGATTCAATCCAATGGGGAGCATGACTACTTAATTGACCATTTTGATCATGCAGATGAGTAATTTTATCATACTAAACTTTCTGAAATAATTGTGTTCCTGCACTGAGTTTTTGCGAACAATTTAAATAATCCTACTGATTGAGTTATCAAAACATGTTAGTTAAACTTGTGGGTGCATTTAAATCAACACGCTCGAACAGTCCAGTAACTTCTCTATCAACATAATCAAACTAAAATATTGGTTCCTAAAATCTGCCGATGAAATTTAATTTGCTATCTTTATTGAATTACATTAAGAAGTTTCCTTTAGACAAATTTCAGTATACAAGTTAGTGAATTCTTCATCGAAATATTATCCAAAAAGCCGGGTAACTACATCAGACACAACTCAAATTTCAAGCTGGTCACTCATTTTCATAGAGTCTGATGAATATATTTTGTGACAGCAAAGGCACAAGAAAACTCCAGATAGGAGATTTAGCTGTTTATATCACTCTAGCAATAGCGAGTTAGCTGTTGATATCACTCTATAGCTATAGCGAGTTAGTTGTTTATATCACTCTAGCAATAGCGAGAAGTGCGTATCAACAAAATAAGAGCTAATACCTAATCACATCAACCTCATAAATGTTGTGCTAATGGCACTAACAAAGCGCACTATATTCAAGTCCTTCTTAAGTGAACCAAAATCCAATACCAATAAAGTCTAATAATCATGTTAACATACCATGTTTCTGTGAACGAAACCATGACCAAGGTGTCGTCAAGCAGGACACATGAGAACTTTCTCTCAAAGAATGCTGCTGCTAGGTTTAACATACGAAAAAGTGCAAAAACAGTCACTAAACTCAATATTCTATTTTTCTCTCAACAAGATTTTCCTCAAATATTTGTGTTTAAGTATGCCATAAGGAAGATTGATCATGAATTCTTTAACTCTGATGGCACCGGTCCCATAGCACAAACGAATAAACCAAATAGGCCGATGATATGAAGTAAAAAAATGATGGAATAGTACTCCTGTTTGCTTAATACACCAGCTTATAACATGATCTATATGCTCCCAACTACATGTAATTTATTTAAAAGTATAGGATATTCGTGAACTCACATTTAAAAATATGAAATATTCGTCAACTTACATTTAACAATATGTAATTATCGTGAACCCACATTTCGTGAACTCTTACAGGTTATCACACTGATATTACTCCCCTGGCACTCATTGTAAACTTCTAAATTTGATACGATATTAGTAATCTGATTTATTACCTGGAATTAAAGAAACTCCACCTGTAAT
>JAVFBX010183114.1:0-14260 GCA_034783855.1 Mopalia kennerleyi
CTACCTGAAGAATCGATTTAGAGTTCCCTACTTTCATGTATCAGCGCTTCCTTTCCGTTTTGGTCTCGAAATCTAAAAATGTTCGAAATACCTAACCGCGAGCCAGCATGCCATTACATAGCAGTTTTCTTTTCTAGGGTGTGATATGCGGTTCGGATATATATTCATTGTTGGTCTTGTGTAGTTTAAGTTGAAACCTTTGAAATTGTGTAATATAAGCTTGAGAGAGGTTCTGAGCTCTGTATGCATTAAATGTTTGTTGTTCAAGGAAATCGTGGTTCTCCATCGAACTAGGCCTATAACCCAGCAATCGAAGAGCCACTCGCCAAACGTTTTTATGCATATTGTTCTTTTAGTGTTACCGATTTTTCTTGGCGTTAATTTAGAAACGATTGCACTCCAATTAAGATTCCCCACATAGTCTATTTATTTGAAAACTGTTCTGGCTAAACCCCAATATACTGCCATACATTCGCATGGGGTTGTTTCCATCAGAGTATCGCCAGTGTACGACTTCTTGGTTTGGTGGTTGAAACATGTTGAGTAATATAAGTTGATTTATGTCTGCCGTGTTCTATTCTTTCTATTCTATTTAATTAGGCAAGACAGATAATGAAAATGTCAGCATTATGTTGATTAAATTTACATTATCCATGACATTAACAGATAGTATTTCTGGTATGAAAGTCGGTCTATATGATTACAAACCAAGCCATATACTAGTACGTTAGAGGATCATTTTGACGACACATTTCTGACTTCTGTGCAATCTGCCGACATTACTTATCAGTGTTTCCGAGTAAGTTCCCATTTTCCAGGCATGTCGAATACTCGGTGTAGATAATTGCTCAGTAGTATGTTTATGACGGGTTGTAGGTGGTGTTGTCTGAAACGAATGGAATAGTTTCATCCTTGTCCTAATCTCCCGTTGTTTGTTGGTGGTCGCTGGAAATCTGTGCTTGCTTGTGTTTGGATCGTAAAGACTTATCCTCTGTCCGTATTGTGATCTTTCCCCTCCTGATCAATACTCTGATAAAACCCAGCTAGCTTTTACTGCAAATCTTGAACTTGAGTGAACTTGAAGAATGACTTTAATACGAAATAAGCTCACTTTTGTATACTTCTCCAAACAGAAAAGTTGGCTCATGATATTTTTTTTGGAGTTAGATGAAGTCAAATGGGTTTAGTGTACGTCAGTTGACCTGATCCTTCAAAAAACTGGACTCTTGGACATAAGAAAACAATTGGATTTGACCGGCCGCCTCTCTCAACCCAAATCAATGCGACCGGTCTCAGGTTTCTTTAAGAGTCCTTTAATATAGTGTTAAAGGATTAGTTAAAACGTGTTCTTGTAGGTTTATTGGAATCAACCATAGTGCCAACTGCCAAGCATTACTGGCCGAATAAACTCTTCCAGATCTTCTCGGACCTAATTTATCAACACACTTCTTTGGTTCAGTATTCAAGTGTTTCGTCCCACGGGGAAACTAGCAAACATACACACACGATGTGCAAAATAAACTTCCCACACATCCTGCTTTTTCGCTCTTGTAATTTGCTTCGTTGCAAATTCCCGCATACGTTTTTGAAGCATGATTTTTACGCGCATGTTCAGAAATTCTAACGGTTGGAAAAATGCACGAGGTACCTTTGATAACTTGTGATATGCTGTGTGTTACATGTCGACGTGATTAGGGCGTCTCGTTTTTCAAATTGATGAAACAGAGATTTATTTACTGCCGGTCAACACCTGCAATTGTTTTAGGCAGAGACGTCAAACATTGCTTTGTTCAAGAGCATTGTGTGGGGAATTCCCAATGGCGACTCGGGGGAAGTGCTGAACATTATCACATAGTTTCAGACCTCCCCGAGATGAGCAATCCGCCAGAGAATAAACTCGAGTCTGTATAATCAAGGGTTAGGATTACAGTTCCTACATTCTAGATTACCGTCACCGTTAATGAGGAGCTATTGTTAGTGTCCCTCTCAATAAACACATCTCACTAACATCACCGTGACGATACACAACTTCTGGGGAGGATGTTAAAAATAACATTGGACGCTTGGGATTAAGACCAATTGCTGAACTATTCAAGTCGGAAAGTGTGTCACATGTCATTCTTGGGATTAAGTTAATACTAATGTTGGACATACAACCATTTGGTCTGTTCACATCAGGACTGGGTCGTACAGTATATTTATGTATATAAATCAGGACTGGGTCGTACAGTATATTTATGTATATAAATTTGTAGTTTGAATCCCGTTGGATCGAGGCAAGCACATTTTTTTCTCTTCATTTATTGAAAATATGTTTCCATTTGTATTCAGTTGATTTGAATCTACACAGGGGCTTTGCTTATGACAAAAACAATTTAACAAAGCCAAGAACGATATTAATCATTTCTAATAAATGTGTCCGGATTCTTGTATTTTGCAATATGTATTAAAAGCAAACTAAACGAGACATAACTCAAAATGTCGATTTGACAAACAACGTAAGAGCGCCTCCCCCCCCCCCCCCCAATCCGTTTTGAGCCACAGAACAAGTGTGTTAATTTTGTCTATCACAAGGTCAACATATAAACATTATCTTTTGATATATATTTTCGATCTACGACCAATAAGTTTATGTATCAGTCAGTAATATGAAATCCAAAATAACAACACAATATAACACAGTATCAATAAGTAACAAAGCTGTGATGTGTATAGTAGCAATAAGTGTACCCGTAGCAATACGTCTTGAAACATGTAGCCGTAGCAATGCGTCTGGTAACGTCTAGCCGTAGAGATGGCATTTTTGGCTTCCGTATAATGGTTTGAAACATGATTCGCTACCGTATTGAAAAGCTTGGCTGCACAAGGTTATTGCAGGTGTGAAAGTGATGTCGCGATGCAAAGCCTGCACACGAGCCCCTCCTTCGTTAAGTTTATCTCAATCATCACGTAAAAACAACATATTTTACATCGAGCCCTCCTCTGCCAACACAGCGACTGCTTGCTGAAAATCACCTTTTGACGTCGTGTTTAACAATTAACTCCTACAAAGAAACTCTTCAATAAGTGTAAAATGTATATATGTATAATGAACACAGCATGTCAGCTACAACCCAGTATAAAGAGTCGTGCCTGCTTGAGGAAGGCGTTGTCTTCGGTGTCCAAAAAACACATCAAGCAAACTTAAACAAACGAAACCAGTCCGGACTATAAACGGAATCACTCGTATCGACTTTTAGCAGGTAAACGCGAGCCCGATATTATTTCCTTTTTTACCCAGTCGCGAGAAGGGAAAACCCAACATGGTGTATATATATATATATATATATATATATATATTGGCCACAAATCTCACTTCCCTTTACGGACCCAAATCAATCCTTAGACACTCTCTATGTGTCTTACATATATCGAGCCATATACTCAACAATTTTACAGGATACAATATGTTTAAAGTTAGAAACGCTCTAACGTGGAAAATTCTAGAAAAGTGAACAACAGTCAAAATCTTACTATGTAAACAAGATATATTATACGAACTGTTATTGGTATTTTTTTTCCATCCGGACTTATGTATAAAATTATTTCAAAATGATCAGAAGCGTACGTATTATTATATTTTATACAATGCCAAAACAAGTAGTTCCGATTGTGTTTTTCCGAACTTTTTGGTGCACAATATTTATTGTTTTTGTTGTTGTTGATATAATCATAATAATACAAGAAACGACATTAAAAGGAATAGTGTATACATTCCATATAAATAAAACAAGCGTTATATCATATTATAATATTTAATGTTTTAACAAGAAATAGCTTTTGGACGTATTTTTGTGTGATAAATAAATTAAGAATACTTGTTTTTCTTAATTTTCAGGAAGTTATATCGACACGTCTGGTTACACGATGGGAATTCGAGTTTGTGAGTTTAAACCTTGCGGCTACAGCGTCCGAATTCCCCTGCCCAGCCAAAGACAGCTTGCCGGATTTACCATCGCTTTTCCTCGTAACACGATATGAGATACCTAAAAGGTTGGTTTTATCATCATATTTATCTGCCTTGACCATCCGAGAAAGTAAAGAGCATATTTACAAAAAATATATTTTAATTTTGCGTCTCACAAAAGCCTAGGGAGTTCTTCTGAAAATATTTAAAATGTGAGAACATATTTAAGTTGTTGATGGTCACCCAACACGGAAATATATGGACCGAAACGACGCTGAGGCGAAACATGAATCAGTGACTGTCTCCCACATTTTGTAACTGTCAAGTATCATCTAGGTTTTTAACACAGACTGGGAACTTTGGGACAAACCCGCGCCATCAACTGGCTACTTTTAGCCAGTAACGAAAAATTCAACTGCTTAAATATTTGAAAATGTATAATTGAAACAAATTTTGATTCAAAAGTAATAAAACTTATTAGTTTTTAAACAGGAGTGGCATTTATATACAGCTTCATGACATTATAGCATAGTCCCGGTGTATGTATACAGCTGTAATTTGTCTGGCTACGACTGCACAATTTATGCCGTTTTAGCAAATATTACTACATTAAAATGGTCCTGGTTTATGACCAAGTGGACTGAACGTAAGGCATGGAGGTAAGACTGCTTGCGGTTTAATCACATGTGTGTCCCCTTCAGCGGCCTGTAGAAACAAACAACAGGTGTTCCATGTGTAGTAAACGTTCAAAAGTACTTTGAATTTAAACTAACGTATTTGTTTATCAAATTCACAGACGTGTGGGCATAATGCGACTGGGTGTGAAACAACCAAAGCTTGACTGTGAAAGTGGTTCGATATCTCTGGGCGATGGTGACTCTCGCTCTCTGATGACCATCTTAGCAGTTAGTGACCAGGTATGGTATGACTAAGTTCTTCGAGGAATCAGATTATAATTAAAAATGCGCTAAAAGATCCTTATAGCTAGACTTTTCCCTTATCATTGTCTATACAAATTCACATACATAATACTAACTGGATAACAAGTTGATCTTTATAAAGTCACAGTGCTGCAATGTCTATCCTGACATAGTGTCACTGTTCACGCATTTAACCAACTGAACGGTAATTCAGTAAGAACTGTCATTCAAACGTATATTGGATCCGTTTGTTTGTTCCATTGGGGTTTAACGTCATACTTAATATTACTTGTTATTTCACACACACGACGCGTGTCAGCCCAATGGGTGAAAGAACCCACCCTCGACGCCACTGGCAAAGACAAGAAAGGACAATCACAGGACGTCATACAATGACATCACAAACAGATTGTCTTCAGGTTGCCCCTAAGCTTTGAAAACACCAGGACAACAGAAAGCTCCCTCCCAACCCTCTGCAAATGTAGATTGGGCGACAACCCCCGGGTCAAATTTGATTTTAATCAAATTTGAATACAATTTAATTGTACACCAGACTTACTAAATGGTCAATCGGGATCATGTAGGTGAACACAAATTCGATTCAGAGTAAGTGACTATAAAATCCTGTCCTTCCTTTTAATCCAGCTAGATTGTTCGTCATGCTCACAGTGTTTTCTCCAGAGACGAATGTATTTAATTGCACAAATTAAATAAGGATTTTTTCGAGGTAATAACAAATAGTGCCACATTTTGTGTGTGTGTAGTAATCGGCTTTCAAATGCTTCGAATCCACGTGAATGTCATGTCGAATTAACGTGTTCATTTGTCGAGCCGTGTATTGCTTTTGACATTTAAATGCTGCTTGTTGCCGGCGGATCATTAGTTTCTATTGAAATGTGATAACGTAATGTTTTCTCCGAGAATCCGTGTTGTTATAACTCGACCATGTGTATTTGCCCTGTGAACACGGCTTACACTTGCCAAGTATTGACGTTTGTCAATATTGCAATGAGAAAAATTATTATGAATTATGGATTGAGTGGCTCTGGTGTTTATGTGTACTTAATTATAAAGAGGAAGTGGCATTGTTTGAATTTTTAATCATGATATAAAATGAACAAATTATGAAAAAGCGTCTTGAAAAGTGTTGAGTGAGCAGGTTAGATGTTGGTGGGACGGACTGGCGGGTTGGGGGCCTCATCAAACCGATTCACTAGGCAGGACGCTTAAACACTAATACACATGGGCTTGGTATTATAAACAAGCCCAGATCTGAACAATATGACAGTGTCGGGAAATACCTAGGGATCGTTTCCAATGTCTTGTGACAGGACCTTAAGTTTGGCTCTGACTCGGTCATGTCGCATGCTTTCACTTACAATGCATCGGCCCCACGGTTTACGTCATGAGTCAACTGTTCATATATTCCATCTATCATGTAAAGTAAATACATCCTCGTCCTATTTTAATCCTTTGAACGCACGGAATTGCTCCAGTGCTCGCATGCTGACATACTTCAGATCTTCTCTTTGTTTTGGACATAGGTACAGACATACACAGATTTTAGACACAATATTCAATGTTTACACAAATTTTGAGCGGGCGTAGAAGATACCAAGCTTCGTCCCAGTGAAATCTCTTTTTGTTCTATTACCTGTCGTGGAATATATTTTTTTATGTTCTAGAACTATGACGTTAAACATGCTAAAACTTAAGAGAAAATAAATAGATATCGAGAGGAAGAATATATGATAAATTAAGTGAAATAAGTTATATTGGAGGTCATTTAGTAGCAAAAAAATTTGGTATGGGTGTAGTGTTGTATTGTATTGTAGTTTTTGGTAGAGTTGGTAAAAAATACTGTTTACCAGTACCGATTGACATAACCCGTTAACACAATACACTTAACAAAAGCTTGATCTGTCCCAATATTTGTAAAGTAATTAAAACTTTAATAAGGGATGTAAAAACTAGTTCTCGGGTGCTATTCACGGATTTTTTTTATATAATATTTGTACTGTCACATTGTATACCTTTACTCTGTACACTTTATCTGTAATTTGAGCCTGTATATAGCTCATCATTGGCTAGAACCCACAATCACTTTTCTCAGATGTGATAGCGAATGCATATTTTTCTGTGTGGGACAGTTACATTATTGGCCACGTTTGTTTGCAGACTTGTTTGAGTGAAACAGACCTCAGACTGTATATCAATATAGGCGCAAAAGACGAGTCGACATCCAGCGCAATTTTCCACACAACGGTTTACCCAGAACAAACTAGGATTGAATGGAAAGAGAAGTTCCTGCTTGACGACACCGGCAATTCTATGTAAGTCTTTATCCACTCTATTTATATTGTGATCAAGGAAGCTGGCAACCAAACATCCAAATAAAGCAGAGTTATCAAAGCCCAGATTTCTGGACTAAAATACTTCAAACATTACCAGTGCTACCGAGAAATGACTAAGGAAAAAAAAACACCTTTAATATTAATAAATATATCTAATTTTGAAATAACAGGTTTTGAAGCTGATCTTTTTATGCAATATTTTTTCAGACTTCGTATTAAGTGGCGAGTATCTTGTCAACATCACATACCTGAAAATCGTCAACGTTTAAAAAGACAAATTCCAGATGGCGCGGCTAATGGGGTCGATGGTGGTGATATCAGCATTACTACTAACGGTATAACTCCTAAACCTTCATCAGAAAATACTGATGCCCCTAATGTAACTTCATCGTTATCCACGGCTTCTTCTGTAGTACAAAACAGCACAGAAAGTATAGCGAATAAATCACAGACTGGACAAGACACGGACGCCGGAGGTTCTGGTGAACCGCCGGACAGTTTTGCTACTGGAATAAGCGAAACTTTTGGATTTACTAAGACCTCGGAACCTTCTAAGGAAGTTACGAATTTGTCCAACGAACTTGGGACATCACCAAAGGCTGTTGTTGTTCAAAATGTAAACATGTCGGATTTCGGGAATTCTACAAGTTCAACCTCTAGTGTTTATGAAGCCACCTTTACTCCTGTGATTCCGAACTCTGGTGATCTAATTGAAGATAATCTGATTAAACAAACTTCATCAGATATAAACGCACCTGCCGCTGGTGATGGGGAAACTACAGATTCCTCTACTAAACATTCTAGTATAAAAACAACGACCACAAGTAAGCCTACACGCGGCCCTAGACCTGGCGATAGGGAAAACCAAAGGACAACAACAACAACAACAACAACAACACAATCCACAACATCAATTAAACCAAGCATCTCATCAAGCACAACCAAGTCTTTACGTGACACTATCCCAGCCGATAGAGAAGACAAAGAGACAACAACAACAGCACAATCCTCACCATCCAATAAATCAAGTACCACATCCAATACAACGGAGATTTCCCGTGGAACTAGACCAACTGATAGACAAGATCTCAAAACGTCGAAGCCTATATCCACTTCAAAACAACCGACCAAGGTCGCTAATGGCGACGATTCAACGTTTACAACAAAGAAATTCACTTCGAAGCCCTCAACCTCGATACCAAAGACCAGTCCGCCCCCAGCCAGCGAGAAAGCAGACACAACATCGTCGACCACAACTACGACTGCCGCAATCGTCCCTAGTACTCCAAAAACCTCACCGATCACGAAGCGACCTCGACCAGGGGACAAAGACCCAATACCAATTTCAACAACAACTACCCGAGCTCCTAGGAGAACCAGACCCGGTGAAAGGAATCTGGAAACACCTGCCATTAAAACAACAACAACAACAACAAGTCGACCAATACGACCCATTGACCAAACTGCAGCACCAACAACACCTTCCAGTACCAAAAAAGATGTCATATTCACTGCACCAAAACCCTCACCGACTTACCCGGACACATCGAATGAACCTTACATTGGTAAAACCGGGGAGACGTCATCAGCTGGCTGGGTTGACAAGGGCCCCAATCAAATTGCTGATGACGGGGCGGATGAAGCGACCATCTGGCCCATAGTTATGGGTTTAGTGGTCGGGATCCCCACCATTATAGTGATAGCTATAGCAATAACTGTGTTTCAAAAGAAACTACCACAAAGAACTATGTCTCCATCCGGGGGATACTTTGAGAGGAGGCCCCCGCAAATGCCATTTGTGTAAGTGTTTGAATGATCGTTATCTTGCCTTTATTTGACATGCTCAATCATTGTCTAACAATTTAAAGGGAAGACAACTGTTTTTCGACCTAAATTTATTATTTTTATTGCATATTTTCAAAGACAACCATCTGTATTGCATTTGCAATGGAATTAGTATAGCGGTTAATTACTTAATTTAAAAGCGGAACTGACGTCATTGTTTCAAAACACGGTAGTTATATCATCTAGACTGACCGACGTGTTTTCGAACAATGACGCCAGTCCCGCGTGTTAAATTAACTAATTAACGGCTATGCTTACTCGAAATGCAAGTGCAATACAGATGTTTGTATTTCAAAATATGCAATACAAATAATCAGTTTAGGTCGAAAAACAGTTGTCTTTCCCTTTAAATCAAATAGATTAATCATCTAATTCTTCAGGTCCTGGTTGCCGAGCTTTTGTCCATAAATTAACCCAACAAACACCTCCAAGTATTTTACTGATTGATGACGATATTTTAACATCATCTGCATGACTCATTTTATCGTAAATCTGATTTTTCTTACTTTGAGGTTTTGAATAATTCCAACATATTTATATTCCTATTCTCACTAACAATTCATTATACACACACTTTTCCTATTATACTCATTTGTTAGCATGCTGTGTGACTAGAATAGAGATTAACATTTTGCTTCGTAAAACCAACTCATGTTTTTCAATATTACAGGATTGTTTCAAAGCATGATGTCTCTAGTACAGCTATATGATTTCAAAACTAACATGGTGAGGTCCTTTCTCTAACTCCTTCATCTTTAAACAGTTTGCGCGGACTACATTTTTCAATCGTGTCAAATGTGACACCGTGCGTGTGAAATTAAAGGAAGACTTACTTGACAAACTGGTCTAGAGACAAATAGTCTACGGTTATCGAAATGTGTCTTCTTTGGTGTACCGCTAAGATCCAATTCTCCTAATGCAGCCTTCCTAAGGTAGATTCGATACAGGTATCCATCAAGGCAGCACATCGGAGTCCTATTTGTCGTTGGCGACTGTCATTATTCAAATTGCAGTTTATGCGTTTTTGGACTGCACTAAATGTAAGAAATCTAAGCCTATGTGTAGGCCTACCTGAAGAATCGATTTAGAGTTCCCTACTTTCATGTATCAGCGCTTCCTTTCCGTTTTGGTCTCGAAATCTAAACAAAATGACGTCGTACATATTGGAAATGTACAAGTCATCCCTCAAAAGAGATGGCACGCTAAGTGACTGTCTATTGCGGGGATGGTTTTTTTTATGTATTACCCTCAACCCAGAACTACATAATATTAAACCCGTCTTATAATGGTCAAATTATTTCCATATTTCCTGTCTAAAAGGGAGCGTTAATGAGCAAATACCTCATAATTAAAATCATTAAAACCGTATAGGCCTACTGTTTAATACGAGTAATATATTTCTGAAGAAATGATGAAGAAGAAACACAAAAAGAAGATTTAAAAAATAAATTCTGATCTTCTGGACACGCATTTATCTATATTTAATTGGTCTTGACAACAAAGGCAAAATTAATGAAATTCAAGCACGGAATTGATTTAAGCATTCTTTACCAATAAATCAACTGCTTGGCACCGGAATGAAATTTGTTTGTATGGCATGCTAAACACTCCCATATTTTACTACAATTATTAAATTTTTACTCTAAATACGATAGAACAATACAATATATCTCTTTTTGTCCAAAACAACGGTTGGCTTCCTGCAAATAACTTGTTATGATCTAAGAGTTTTTTGTTTGCTCCTTCGCATGAATAATATCTTCACATGAATAATACAAAAAACACGTGACCACGCGGTTTTATGACGTCACTTTGACGCCCAAGGCCAGTGGGTGCACGGGGTTTAATCCCTGAAACTCCAGTCACCGATGCTGGCCAACTTTGAAGTTTCTGAAAAATGACGGATGTCACGTAAAGCATGGGTCGAAAACAAGACCGTGGACCACGTTAAAATTATCGTGGACCTAAAAGTTCGTGAACGTAAAAGATGTTGAAAATATAGTTATTCATTATTCTGTGGTGAAGTTGAGCACAAAATATTAGTTGTTGGAGTATAAACGTCTCTGGCATTCCATATCTTGAGAAAACACAAGTAGCCTACAGATATTTGACACTCTAACCAAGTTAGAAAAAGCTGACTGGGTGGATTTATATTTTCATTTGCCCCTTCAAAATGTTAGCATCTTCCCGCAAATATAGGCCTGTGGGTCACATTGCAGATGGGTAACAGGCATTTTAACATAACATATTATAATCTCCATTTTTCTGCACTTTCCTGATTTCTAATTTACAAACTAAAAAAGTTTATTGATAAATAATTAGCATGGTCAACATGGTGGAGTTTTAGTGGATATTTCTAGTGGCATTAGTGATAACGATATTTGGTATTATGCACTAGACTAGGCATATTATTTATTTATTATATTTCTTTAAATTTAACATTGCAAATGGTCCTGGGTCAACATATGAGCATTCTTTAATGAGTACCAACTCTCCGGTGTCACTGCCGATGTTGTTAAAATTACATTTTTAATGGATTTATTCATGTTTTAAACTTGTCTGAAAATGTTTGAAAGATCTTTCAATGATTTGTTTTGTTTTTATTTCCACAGAGCCAACAAGCCACCTAGTCCAATGTATTCGATAGAAGGACCGCCCACTGATATAGACGTATGACAGAAACGATTAGTTGATTTCTTCGTGCAATTGGACTATCATAATTCACTTGTAGTTAATAAACTTTTCTCGAAATGTTGTAAAATAATGTGCTTCATAAAGTAGCTGGACTACCGATGTATTACATTTCGCTATCCGTTGGATCAGCCTTTAAAAGACTCGTCTTGCAATTTCATGTGCTGGTCACGTGATTCCAAACGTTTGCCATCTTGCTTTTTAAGTCTTTCAGATAAAAAAAAAAAAAATTGTTATAATGTCAGAGCTTATTTCGCTTTGGCAACTGTTGCTGTCAGTTGTTTGTGCCATATATAATAAATTAACCCTGATATGTTATCCACATCTAATTTGTCAAAGTTAAAACGTAGAAAAATCGATTAATAGAATTTCAGAAACTCCTGCTTTTTTATTTTAGCTCAAAAAATGTATTTATCATTTACATTATTTTTCGTCGTCGGTGTTGGAGAAAGCACACCATGACAAAATTGCATGTAGTTTATGTAACAAGGAACTTACACAATTATAAACATATTATTTCAGTCTTTTCCAAAACATTAGACTCAAGGTTTATCGCTTCTTTAGTGGTTAAACTACACAGAAATGTTAGACCTAGTATTAGAGCATGCCTGCGATTTGCCTGTATTGTATTTGCCAAAATGTAAAACTGGGAGTTTATTTTGTAAATAAATTGTAGTATTTATGATTGTATACATGTATATATGTAAAAATGTACATATGAATAAATTGCACTTCGAATACATCACACCATCGATACTTGTTTTATCGTATCATATGTCCAACAGTGCTGTTTGGAACAGTTTTTTTTTGCACATCTGCTGTTTTATGTGATAATTTACACAATTAATTATAATGAACTTAACATATATACGCTTCCACAGCATTGTATACGTATACAACTCGCCAGTGTTATTATAGCAACAAAAATATTTTTTAAAAACGAGAAATTAGATTGTCGTCGATCCATTATACATACGGAAGCTGTGAAAACAGAAATCGGCCAAGATTAGACCTATAATATTTCACTGTGAACGTCACGATGTAATGATGTTAAATCTTGTACACATAAAACCTTGACACCTCCTCTACGTGGTAAAGGGGATGGAATGGTAATCATGTGACATGGCTCTGGTAATATTCCTTACACCGCAGCCTGTTTTATCCGTATAGCTGTTAAGGTGAAATAAAGCCTTGCTAAGAGCCTCGGATTCCGCTTTTTGGACACGATTCACGTTTTGTAAACACCTTTAATCATATTAAAAAGAAGACCCAATCTATGGCGACATGGCTGTAATATTTTATAGCGAAGGACACCAAAGGTCTGGTTGGCGTACCATGTTTAAATCTGGCACTGCTCCGGGGCACGTCCAGTAAATAGCCATCATCCGATAGATATAAGAGTGTTTACCCAATATTATATCTAGTCTTGTTTTATCGAATACCTCTGAAGGTTATACGTTTAGATATGGGCTTTGCTTATTACTGACCTTTTATTATGTGTGGTTGTAATTTTATCGAATACGCTTGAAGGCCAGCATTCTAAAGCCGCATTTATGAAGTTTATCTTTATAAAAAAAACCACCCAAATTGTTCAAGGCCACGGTGGCTCATTGATCTACCATATGATAGCGTTTGTAAGCACAATGTAAAATGGTCAACTACAATCATTAAAGCAACTATCTCTCGGAACCCGAAGTTCTTTGCTGCGTAAAAGCTCTGGGAGTTTTTTTTCCTATTATTATAGTGGCAAGGTTTGTCGTTCGATAGAACACTGAGGTGTTGAATATAATATAGCATTATGTTAGTCCAAAGAACAAGTGCCAGAATTTGGCGACTATGGTGCAATGGGTCGCCGTGACTATACCGGTGACTCCAAGTGTCTTGAAGCGTAGTTATTATAGTTTTATTTATGAAATTTGTGCATCGTTTGAATTAAGGTTTTACGAGATTTTCTCGGGCATTCCCAAAAAATAAATAAATAAATCAGCACTGTGATGTCCGGTTCCACCGCTGTATGCCAGGAATCACTGGTAATAGGTGCGATTACGTAAAACAATCGTGTTTTATTAATATATGTTCATTGATTTCAAAGTTTAAAGCTAAACAGGTATCACTGATCGATATAAAAAGATATTCACATTTAGCAATAAATGTATATAACAGATCGATTTGAATTGTTTAGCAATAAACAAGTATAACGCTGAGCACAACGTGACTCACTTATCAATATATGGATATATATCAGGTATATAAATTACATATTGAGTGCTAGATTTGCCTGGAATATTTAAAACCGGCATAGATAAATTGATACATTTTATTAATGATATTTCTATATTAAATCACGCTTTGCCTGCTTGACGATGTCCACACAGGACAACCAAAGACGTTAAACAAAGTCCCCACAACAGATTAGCTTTGTGTTGCGCTCTCAAACTCTCTGCAGCCCCCCCTCCCCCCCCCCACAGACACTCACAAAATATTTAAACTGTGAAAATGGATTC
>JAVFBX010183125.1:3677-14259 GCA_034783855.1 Mopalia kennerleyi
GTGGCCTTTTTCCCCCCCCCCCCCCCCCATTAGGCCTTAACTAAGACGATGAGCCTCTTTCACCTTAATCGTTAAGGTCACATTAGCGCAAAGATGTTTTTGAAAAAGGTTCCAGGTCCCTGGGCTAAAGTCCACAAAGGACGATATATTCGTAACAACAGTCCAGCGTTCTGACAGTGGGTTCACCACACCCCACAGGTTTAACCCTCGTATTGGCCCTGTTACATGAGATCAACTAACCAATAATCGCATTTTACGACTCTAATTGAGATCATTTAGTACATAATATCCACAGGTCCGTGTTGTTATAGAAACACCTCATGTTTGGGGTCAGCTGATTGGAGTCTATCTTGTTTGATTTTTGTTGATTGATATCCCAATGAAAGCAATTGATTTCGTCGAAGAACAAGAAAGATTTCGTTGATATTTGACACAATGCCAGTAGTTATCATAATCAGGTACCACAAGGTGGACAAGTACTGGAACCCCTTACGTTGTGTGATGATGCATCGATGTTGAGAGAATGATAAAGTTGAAGTGTTCTATGATCAACTAACATACTGTTATATTTTGCTCTACATTTGATGTCGTCGGTAATTCAATTTATCACAGCCGTTGAATTTTTATTGCCCGTAATTTTTATGCATTATAGTCACAACTCACTACGACATTGTTTTCGTTGTAATATTGACTAAGAACAACCTATTAGCAACTATCACAGAAATTATGTTTGATGTAAGGCTCGGTCTACGTCACTTGGCGCCTGGAGTTGTCTGCTCTTTGGTTTAGCGGAGTTACTTCCCCATGATTCCGGTTGAAGATATGGAGATGGTTTGATTGGACGATCACTAAGCTCTCGCGTGATTTGCGGTTTCTGACCAAGGAGGCCTAATATGGCGTCAACAGTTGCGAAAAGATCATTCTCAAAAGTATTCATCCGACTGAAAGACAAACCAGAGACAGGATTTTATGTAAAATACAGCCTTTGCAGAAAAAATGCTTAAAAGTAGAAAAACCCTGATAGGCCTATACTGTAAAATGTGGATATAGACAGTTTTTGGCAGTTTCCAAAAACGATTTTCTCACTGGGTGAATTATGTTTCACTATCTAGTTAGAGACGTACTAAATGTCCACAAGTACTAATACAATCTTATTTTCAATTGACAAAACATGTATTAAAAACATGTTTCCAGCAGTTGACGTGTTGTTTCTGTTTGTTATAGTTTACAAATCGATATAAATCGATATAAAATAGTGAAATATATAGAGTATTCGATTGGTCGGACCCTTGAAGACGTAGGCGTATGGGGAAGAAGTCATTGAGCATTCCCAATACGGCTGCGTCACAATTTCAATTTTAGCCACTAGCGCCCCTAGCGGGAAATCTTATTAAGCGTGATATATATGAATTGAAATATAATTGTTGTTATAATTTAACACAATTAGCTTTATTCAATTAAACAAATGACCACAAAGGACCAAAAACTCAACAAATATCACATTTTCATTATGAATGGCATCGTGGACATGTTTTGCCATACAGACGATACCGCCATAAAACTGATTTTCCTCATTATGACAATATTTTTGACACAATATTATTATCAAGAATTCTTTTTTTTGAAATCCAATGGATATCAATTGCGCATGTATTGAATCGATCTGCCGCTATATCTCGTCAACCAAGCGATTCACGTGACAGAGGTATGAAAGACTAAGGCATTCCGAGAGAAAGGGTTTGCTCAAAACTGCTAACAATTTTAAGGGGATTTGATGACTGCTGAGTGTACAGATGCATGCAGCATGCCTAGTCTGTATTCAATTACTCCCCTCATACAACATTTATATATCTTATATTTCTGTACATGGAATTGTTAATTTCTGACCACATAGATTCCTTTTTTTTAAATGCTATGATACAGCTATATAGGTTATTTTTGTTTGAAGAAGAGTACGTAGCTTAAATGTCACAACGTATGTTCCTAAGCCCAGAAAATTCTGCAATTAGACAGAGGGGTCTAACAAATGTATGGAAACCATACAATGCTGTGTTTGGTTGAAACTTACTTTGAAAGAGCCTCTAGTCTACCGTCTAAGTCGGATATAAACACTGATCTTGCCCTTTCGGTGGATGGTTTCTGTGGCAGCTGAAGATCTACAGACGAGATTTTCCACGCATGCCCAGTACTCGATGAACTCTTTGGCGTGTAGGATGTTCCGCTGGAAACGGAAGCGATAGGTGAAAGGCCAGACATAGATGGATGATCTCCCCCTACCAATGCGCTTCCTGACTTGGACAACAGGGGGCGCAATTCTCGAGAAGAACTCAAGTGCATTCTGCTAATGGCTGAAATGTATTATGAAATATATAGCGAATTTAATCAAAAACAAATATTAAATAGTGCAAATAAAACGAAACGAAAGGAAACTCAGTTACCCAGACTTTACTGCATTTGTTTGTATTGCTTATATAATGAATATAAGTTTTAAAATGTAAAATAGAGAATTATAAAACAAAAATTAAAAAACTCAAATAATCCAAAATAAAAAATAAGGATAATCAGTAAAATAAAAAATAATGTTAATCGGTTAAATAAAAAAAATAAAAATATATATATATAAACAGAAAATCTTTGCATATTAAAGCTGAGTATAAAACTATTCCAAAAATAGATTTAAAACGGATTGAACGCTTCGGCAATTATCAAATATTAAAATAGTGATCACTCTGCCTTTGTTGTCTACAGACTCATTGTGGTGTGATCAATGAACTGACGTGGTTAATCTATCAAGAATTCACTAACTTGTTGTCATAGTTGAACCCTGTATTGTATTGTATTAATTTATTTGTCTTATGTTTTATATGTCTCTATGCCCAGAAAAGGGCCTGAAGATTAACTGAAATCTGAATCTGAACCTACCTTGGCGGGATTTCTTTTCGGAGTGTCTGAGTTCCTGATGTCCTTCCTCCAGGATAACCTCAGTGGCTCGGGTGGTGGAGAGTTCCAGTATTCCGCCGTCCTCCTCATCGCTACCGCTCAGGTCCACAATATCACGACTGAGGCGGCGCCGACTCCTGACGCTGGGCGCTAAGCTGTGTCGTTGGCGGGAGAAACTACCTGGTCATTACAAAAATCGAAACTTAGAAAACACACGAAATGAGAATGCTAGATTTTGGTAACAATTGGCATACGTAAACAAAACATGTCAGATTTTATTTCAGGGGAATTGCTTGCCAATATTCAGCCAATAAGGTTAAATAATATATAATACAGCGATGCACTTGTTTACCATGACTGATAAGTATCAATTGTTTTGTGTTTTCTATTGTATCAGTCATTTACTCCCTTGAATTAAGTAAAACGACTCAATTTCAGTTTCAGTTTCAGTTTATTTATTCAGGAATGGGTTGTACAACCCTTCTCCTACAAACATCATAGTATACATATAATACTTCAAGATGGCGATTATGCCCACAGGAATGTTACACATTTAGTACATTAATAGTCTGAGCTCTTAATTGTTGAGCCTCTTTAATAAAATTGCTCAGTTTGATTACACCACGAGTTGCTTTAACATTAAGTAATTCTTTGAGTTTTCTAAGGTTTGGCCAGGAACAGAATATACTCTTGAGGTATTTCTTTCTTAAGACAGAATACAGAGGACAACATAACAAAAAGTGGTACTCATCTTCTACCTTACCCATTTTACATACTTCACATAAACGTTGCTCTCTAGGGATATTTCTATATCTACCAGTTTCTAAGTTTAACCCATGGTAGCCACACCTAAAGCGTGAAATAATATTAATATGTTTGTTACTGATATTTTCAGATTTCTCAATGTAGCGTTCCATACAAAAACTTTGCTTTATACCCGAGTACAGACTATAACGTGAGGAAGAATTAATTAGTGTTAACCACTCTTGCACAAAACAATCTTTCACTGTTCTATCTATTTGGTACATATCGTAGTTGTCTACATTTTCTGTATACAATAAATATCCAAAGCCATTATTTTGAAAAAGTTTTCCAATTTCGACACTCCAATTAAAGGTATTTTTATTAGTCCTGAGTGTCAACTGTTTAGCATATAATTTATATATACTATTCTTAGTAATTGATTCTTATGTCAGTTCTTTAAAACTGAATATTCATGTTTGTAATGAAAACGGATTTACAAAAACTTAATTGTGAATTAATTTTATACCACATCAACACCATACGTTTACATGCAGTTATGTACAGTAAAATATCACCAAACAGATCACGTGGGACCGCATTGCATTCAGCGCCTCCCGAAGAGTAAGCTACTGTTATTCACAGCGCTAATCCCCAATATGCGTTAAGGTTTATACGTGGTCCAGTTTATTTTTGAGCCGTATATAGCCTGAACATTTAGGTCATTTACCTGAAATCCAGGGAAAGTAACAAACCTGAATTATTCAGGACAATGGTCCCTGATTGTTTTAATCATGGGACTTGACGCCATTGGATGCAGTTAACAATGTGATTACCATTGACCCACGTGACCACAATACAAATCTTAGCAGACCTTTTTTTACCACATGTTTTGTCTCACATTACGTCACCTTATGAAAGTTTTAGATGTGATAAAGTTATTTACGAATTTGTCTTGTGAAAGTGTGAACAGGGGAGCAAACTTACAATCTGAGAATCGGTCTCAGGTAACATCAAAGTCTTTCATAAAATCCGATCAAGCTCTGATTGTTGCTGTTTTTCCACGGCATGCCACAATTTCTCCATATCGCTCCTAGATCGAACAGTTCCCACAAGTGAATTTGTCTTCTTCAAAAAGAATTCTGCTGTTCGTTTTTCGTCATTAAAATACCTACCCCCTTCATTACGCCAAGTGGCACCCTTCGTTTTACTTACGAGGATGCCATACACATAAACGTCGTCCAGACGGAAGAATGGTGTAGAAGCAGCCGTCTTTAGTAAGTCAGCAGCCAGGGATGTTGTGTAAAACGTGGCATAACCGTAACAAAATGGCATCGGATATTTGTCCATGTTCTTAAAATATTTATCCGCCACTTTCCATTTGTCAAGAATCTTTGCTGGGTTGTCCAATCTGAAGACAAATGGGTGTGGTTCGGCAGAACAAACTACTTGTTTATCATTCGCGGCCAGAATCGGAAAAACAGTCTTGTGAACTTGGAAAATGTTCACGAACACATCATCGTCAACTTTGATAATATATTGAGCGTTAGGACAATTTTTCGCCACCCATTTCAATCCCATCACAGCTTTAAGGGTGAGGTTCCTGTAGTGGTCGTAAAAATCTCCTTGGACGATATCTCTGTGGGCTTTGTTTTCCTGTTCGATAGATGCTTGTACCGTTTTATCTCGTGACTTTCCAAGAACAAAGATAGTCCGACTATTCACATCTTTGAGCACACCGCCTTTAGCCCACGTGTCCCGCAAACTTTGCCGCATTTCAAAATGATCCGGAGCAGAATGAACAACGACGACATATGTTAGACTCAGATAACTAGAGCACAAACCGGCATTTTCAATAATAAATCCTCTGTGTAAAGTTATAGGCGGACTTGAATCAATTGGAAAAATCTCGGCCACGTTTGAAATGTTTAGTTTGGTGAGTACACGTACATCCTGCGGGATATATTGAGCGGTTGTCTCAGTGTCCTGTAACTCACCTACAGTCGTTATAATTTCCCGTCGTTCCTTTATAATGTTACCCCAAAATGTATATTTTAACACAAACATTAGATAGGCGACTGACGTACAATACAGAGCCGCCATCAAGCACGTCCTTACTTTTGCCCTGGAAACAACCATATTTCAAGCTGGAACCAGGTCTTAGAAGGCATAGACGTCTGTAAAACAAATAAAACAAGTGACATGCACTAATGTTCTAAATCCGAAAATTAAATAAAAAATTGGCCATTAACATAAATATACATTTGAGATCTATATACAGTTATTAAATAAATTCTCCGTGCCAAAGTCAAAATCGTCCATCTGGATTCGACAAGTGTTCCCGTTCATTTTAAGGGATAATATCACCAGCCGTAATGAAGCTACGCCAACATGTTCGCCAAGTTACTTTCCTTCTCTATGGACATAAATATTGCTTAAAACACATTCGTATTTCGGATAATTCCACGATCTTTCTCATTTTGAAATGCGTCTCTTAATGAAATATTCTAACTTAAACTGGTCTGTAGATTTAATACTATAAACGTGAGTCGCATTTTTGCTGATAATCGTAGACTATATATAAACATAACATTTTGCGAACAATTTACAGGTTGGGTAAACTACATGTAAGTTAATGTACAAGTGTATATAAGGATCATATATTTAACAGGAATGTGGTATGTATGCCTATGTCGTTCATAATAGGTGAAATCACGCGAACAGGTGCGTGATTGACATGATTTATTATCTAAACATTGCCTCCTATCAGTCATATAGGTTTACTAGCGTCATTTATTATTGGGTATAAATACTACTAAAAATACATATAAACGTATAGTCAAAGCAAGTAGGCTTATGTGTGTGTTTATTTTCTGGTAAATTATATAGTGAAAAACGTATCTCTGGTAATCCGATCCGTGTAACATTCCCATCATGGGTACACATTTACCACGGCTTTTGCTGTATGGCCAATGAAGCACACAGGAGTTTGTCTATGGACTGTTGTGTAGCATGGTATAATCACGCAATATTAATTCCCAATATTATACATTTTCTGCATAGCAGATATTACTCATCTGCGACCGGTTCTTCAAAGCTGCCTAAATCCCAAAATGACACAGGACGAGGCGTCAACTAAATCCCAATTCACACTGGACGCGACTTCGGCATAAGCCCATTTCATACCGGACGCGACGTCGCTATAAACCCAATTCACACCGGACGCGACATCGCCATAAGCCCTATTCAGTATCCACACCGGACGCGATGCCCAATTCGCACCGGACGCAACATCGCCATAAGCCCGATTCACACCGGAGGCAACATCGCCATCAGCCCAATTCACACCGGACGCAACGCCGTGTAAAGACCAATTCACAACAGACGAGACGCCATACAGTTTTTTCAGATTAAATCACTACTTCTTATTATTTTTCTGTTCAATTTGGACCATTTGACAGTAACTGATGATTGCCTTCCTAGCTCACGTAGCCTCTATCAACAGCCGGATGTGCACTCATCGTTATTTGGCTTTGTTTTTTATCTTGCAAAGAAACATTTAATCAGTTTATTTAAACGAAACTACATTCATTTATTAAAATTTAAATTTTTTTAAAGCTGAAACAAACATTCATGCCATACAGAATTGTAAGGTAAAAAAAAGTGTAGTAACTGCATGGTCTATATTCTAGCAGGGGCTCGGGGTTAATGTGCAATCGTTACGTGTTTACCAACGAAGGAAAGCACTACGAATATTTTACAGCAAATATGAGTCTATAACCTTACACTGGCTATTGTTGTAACACATACAATAAGGTAATGCAAGATTTACATGGAATATAGACGTATATATTTTACAGCAAAAATAACTGTTAATATGCACCAGTTACCACTTTAAAACGACAAGGCTTTTTTTGCTGCGTATTGTTGTGTGAGGGTGGCAATTGTTAGAATATGAGAATTTCGGCTACAAAGATCTGAGCAGAGCAGCCGCTTTTTGGGAACCATATATTACAGCACCCAGATCCATGGACACATGAGACCCCCGCTCCATCCATTTTAAAATATTTTAATTATATTCCAGAACACTCTAGCAGTGTGATTATTATTGTGGTTTAAAAAAAACCCAAAAACAGGAAACTGAAAAACTTACTTACTTACTACATTGTAGTTGACAGTATCTGACTCAAGACGAGGTTGATTTTCTTTCACTGAGTCAGTGCTCCACGTGGAGAGTGATAAACAGGCCTATACTTATGTCGAAATTTTGGCCATTCAATCATTCTAAAGGATCAGAAAGAACTGGATATAAGTGCTATTTTTAAATCATAGTTATCTGCACACTTGTCCACCGAGAGACCTTCCTTACCTCGATAACACTCCGCCGCAGTCTTCCTGATAATAAAAAAGGCCTATCTACATTTCCATGAGACTCTGTTCACAGCATACAGAAAAGCCGTTAGGCGCTGCTTGTAATTTGATAACTCTATGTCTAAACCCTGACGACATCTTGTAAATAAATATGTCATTGATATTTCTTCGCATGGGTTATTTTAGGTTAAATAGATCATGTTGTCTGTGGATCGTGTGTACTAGGACCACTCTAGATACAGAGTTCGGTATCTCTAATAGTCCGTCGATCATAAGAATTAGCCTTATTAAGAGATACACTGTCTGATTCCAAGTTATTCATTTACGGGCTATTATGAGTTCAATTTACACTGTCCAATAATATTTCATATTCTGATTTTACGGACACATTTTGTATGCCAATCGAGACTTTAAATCGCCCATCAGCCTTGTTAAAAATACAAACTTTGTATCCACTGGGTTTCAATTGGGAACCAGGTAAAGGGTCTAAAAATAAATAATTTCATTTGTTTTCCAATCTGACCAGCCTAGCACCCAATTTGCTAGTTTGCTTTTACAGGAATATCAAAATCTTGTACTTAAAATGGCTTCTCCTCTTTCACAAAGACCCACTATAGCATACAAGAGAAACAAAAATCTGAAGGACATACTGGTTAAGGCAAAACTTCCCTCTGTATCGGACGGGTTGTAACACTCATTCTCTTTACATACATTTTCATCAGTTAATCCCTGAGAAACTAATTTGTAGATTAATGTATTCATAACCCATGCCGAATATCTTGTTAGCTACATTTTAAACTATATTTAATACACCATATTAATGGTCATAACCTTCTCGCGAGATGCCCATAGGTTACCCATAACAATACTCGAGAGTAAGGTTTATTAAGAAAATTGTCTCTGGAAGTTATCTAGAAAATAAGATGATTTATCGTTTTTAATTGATCTACATGTACATCCCTGTGCCAGTCTGATTGCTTTTAGAAATATAACATAGACTCTTATGTACCATTATATTTAAACACACCTCTCTATTGTAAAATCCAGAAACAACTACCCTGATGCCCGTTTCACCAAGGGATCTTAGTTCCCATTGCACATAGCTGCCATGGCAACACTATGTCTTCAGTACTGGTAACTTTGTTTTGTGTAATCCAAGATCGTTTTGCAAAATTTTATGTTTAACGAACCAGAAATTTTATTGGAATGACCTCATTTTAAATAGGAATGTAGTTCATTTAAAAACCCTGTGTTCAGTGCTATTGTTATTATCTTGTTCACGTTGTCTGGTATACCATTATCATTATTATGTATCGTTACGTTGCCCTAAAAAATAGAAATTTGATTGAAATGGCCCAATTTTAAATACAAATTTAGTTTAGTGCAAGACCAATGTACTTCCAAAATATGAAAAAAACTTGTTTTAAGTTATAATGTTTATATACCGCTACATGCATGGAAGAACGGGCGGATGTCGGGACAACATTATTCCTACGACATAATATGCCAAAGAGATAAAAACATGACCAATGAGAGGCCTGGATAGGTGTGACACATACATTTTATGGCCATATTATCCAGCACTAAAATTAGGACAGAAAAAGCAATTTAAGATAAATGTGGGCACCAACTTCATTTGTTGATTGTTGTTTTACGCCGTTCACAAGGGTATTTTAGTTATAGGAGGGCAGTGACCTCTTGACAATTAATTGGATTCATCTATAACACTGCTGTTCTTACTTTGTACCACAGAGTGTAATACACACAGTTCAGAGGTACAGGCTATAGCCCAAGCACAGAATAGTGTGGCGCAGGAGTTTTTTTTAAAGTTTTAAGGGTATTTCACTTAAATGGCGACAGAATGTCCACTTCACACTGTTCCTTGCCTCATAACGGTGGAAAATCATGAGGAAACCTTGCAAAAACCACCCCCACGATTGCTGCAGCTACATCTTGTGACTCACTCATATACCGAATTGTCGACAGATGGACTCGATCCTGTGAATGGTTAATTGGAGTAGGGTTAGTAAGCACACACACACACAGTACCACTAAGAGACGGGCTACTTTTAAGTAACTGAGTGTCCAATCTTTTCACTTTCCCTATCTCAATCATTTTAATGTTTCTTAAAACAGGGTATCAAAATGAGGCAATTGTTCAATTCAGGGTGTCCAAAGGACGAGTGAACACCCCTCTGCCTAACCACTTGGTGTGGCGCTGGGTAAGTTTATCTCCATTCCCTATACATGGGGGTTCAGCAATCCACTGAAAGACTTGATCTAAAGCAGCTGTATATTGACAGTGAATCAGCAGTCCAAAGCTCCAAAGCCACTCTACCTGGCTCTTTTGGGTGAAAGGACCCTCCTCGACTATTGGGAAACATGGGTGTTATCGCTTCAGGTGCTTCATTGAAAAGATGTACAGTAGAACTTCCCAAGACCGACACATCGGTAACACCGACATTAAAGTTTGGTCCGTATTTCGGCCCCTTTAAATTGCATGTTAAATATTTTTAGTATACCGACATTT
>JAVFBX010183136.1:0-14255 GCA_034783855.1 Mopalia kennerleyi
GTCTGCTTGTTGTTAGTACATAGTCCGCTGTACTGCATCCTTGGTAGTTTACACAGGTGGCTTTTCCGATGCCACGATCCAATCCGCATCGCCCATTCGCAATGCGCATTGAGGTTTGTTTACAAAAATCTTACAGTTCACGACCATTTGCGTTAACGACTCTGTCCGTGGAAAATCTTGGTGATATGTCGTCTGTGATATAATCGTCAAACATGGGTAGGTTAGTCACGTGATCATCTTCTACATAGTCTGGAAGCGTACCGGTTCTTGAATTTAAATCACCACATATTAGCACTTCAGCGTTGTCAGTATTAAGACGGGCTAGTTGATTGGAAATTCTCGTGAATACACTTGAGCCAACAAAAGGTTCTCTTCCAGAATTTGAAGGTATCACATAACTTCGTGGGAGTATACGTCGTGGGATTGTAGTCGTCGTGGGACTACACCGGATTTGTATTGGCAGCATATACCCCAAATCGTGGGAACTCGGACTATTAGCGACCCTCTATTACACAACAGTCACGTATATTTGTTTTGATTGTTTTTTTTAAACATCATCAGACTCCAACATTCGACTACAATCGTCGCCGTCTTACATCCATGCCTTGCGTACAGCTCGTCTGCGTTGAAAAGCTAAATGGTACTTGATCGTTACAAAATGAGACTACAATAAATAGTAGAACGACTGGATTTGGATATAATTTAAACTTTGAACACAAAAATGCACTTGTTCATGCGATAATTTGATTTCGAGCACCGTCTTCCGTCATTATTTTTGCCTCCTGTGTCAGTAAACTGCTGTTGTCGTTGAATCGGCTTTTTCTATTGGCCGGTGGATTTAGAGGAAAACTCCATACGGGTCTTCATTATGTGGCCTTAATCGACTCAGATAACACGATATGAGTTTCTAATGTACCAAGGGTAATACACCCATGTGTAAACCTGGGCTCGCGAATCGCGATGAGGATCCACCCTTTGTGTTTCGCACCCTTTGTGTTTTCTAATGAAGAACAAATCAGAGAAACTACATTTGTTCTATAGGCCAACAATTGACACTGATTCTGTAGTGAGCATATTACTACGTCTGATTTGTCGGGAAAATAAAACAGTGTGGACTACAACAAAACTACTAAATAAAAATAAACCCGTCGCCTGATATAATATTCACTCTTTATTTGTCGTCGTAATTAGCATCTTTCGAAATACAATGTATGGCTTTGTGTTTCAGTCGTTGATGGCTGTAAATATATGCGAGTGTTTGACTTTTGGCAGTGTGCGCTTTGCTTTGTTGTTGAAATGTCGCTGCAGAGGGTTTAGCCCCAGCTAGCAGGGCACACTCCCAAGTCGAAAGAGTTGATCAGGAAATGGTCTTGCACAGCATGTTTAATATGCCTTTGCATTCGTCTTGAAAGTGTAGACAAGGCGCAACCAGCACCATAGAAGGTTGGACACAGTCCCATGCTGAAGAGAGAAATCATTTCTCAATTGTTTGATAAGTGGAACTCTTTTGTACATATATACAATATAAATTTATTTTACATAAGTGAAATCATTTTCAACATATGTGAAATAGTTACGTTTTTGTGTTTTATTTTACCTATGTGAACAAGAATTTCCCATACATTAAAAATAATCTTACATATCTTGAAAATAATATAGAGATGTAAAAAACATATTTTACATATGTGCATGACATTGTTTTTCACATAAGTGAAAATCTTTTCAACATATGTAAAAAATAATTTCACATATGTGAAAAAAAAATTGTACATAAAATAAAAGCAAAACTAATTTGACACATGTAGAAAAAAGGTGGAAGTGGTAAAACAGCTTTCCATACAAGCGCCTGATATTTGTTTTCGTTAATAATGTTTTACAAAAATATAATTTCAGCATTAAACGGATCATAAATTTCTGCTTCCGAAACTATTTTATTTTTTTCTTTCTTCACATTTTATAACCGTTTAATTACGAAGCCTGGAAGTAGAGGATATATATAGTCGTTTGCTGTGCGGCAAGTGCACGTTATAAGAGCTCTATAGTCAAGAGGATGGCGCAAATGGGGTCAGCAATGAATAAGGGATTCTCATCACAATCTCACGACTTGTTAATTTCTTTGATATTACGAAATGAAAATACACTTGCTCCATGACTTCAGTGTGAATCGGGTTTACCTGGTACTACTAGTATATACGGCGCCAATTGTAATAAAGGTCCAGAAGGAAACGTAATATTAACAGAAGATTCGACTGTCAGTTGAGGGTCATTTTTTGTTAATAAATGAGACTGCGAAGAATCTAGAATCCTATAGGATCCTATAGGATTCTATAATTACCCTATAGGATGTCTAAAATGATTTAGGATTCTATAGGATTTTTCTGTAAGGGAATGTAAACACATCATATGAGTAAATATAAGAATTCAGTCACATGGAACCAAAATTATCTTTGGTTTGCTAAGAATTTTCAGAAAAAAAGACGGTTTTCTTGTTTGGTTTAGTTAAGTTTTGTTGATATATATTGATATATATTTATTCACCCACAAGACAACACGTATACATAATTACAACAAAAACTATTTCAGTTAGCAGGATTAAAGACCCATGGAACTTGTTGAATTCCTTGGGAATAGGAAGATTCATTTAATTGTCAGACAGGTGAATATATAAGGAATTAGATACGGATTATGAAATATTATTAACATATATGTATTTACAAAATGTGCGTACGCTGATCAAAATACCTTGAACTGATACAATGTAATCAATTAAATTTGATTTCAGTTGTTTTGTAAACAGAGATTCAGAAGCCGTTAGACGAATTCAAGTGTGTTCCATTCGCGCAGTCCCATAAACTTTACCGATTGGTAGGAAAAGTTTGTTTTGTAGCAGCCCTACCTTCCTCATTTTCTTTTGGCCATATTTTAGGTCAGGTATCAACGTCATAACAGGGATTCATTTTGATCCCGCACAAATATTTATGTATTAATTTTTTTTGATCCCGCACTACTATTTATGAAGTAATTTTTACTACATGATAACGTTGAGCGTTTTCCCCTCGTCTACTTGTGACAGATTTGCTAGGTGTGTTACTTGTTCGATTATGGGCGTTATGATGTATTATTTTTTGTGTGCGTGATCTCGGCTCGATCACCCGTGGAAGTAGGGTTTTTATGTGCACTACTATTTATGTAGTAATTTTTACTACATCATAACGTTGAACGGTTTCCCTAGTCTATTGGGTCAACCCTGTGAAAGGTGTGTTGGGGCCTTAACGTTATAAGGTTGAGCGTTTTCCCTAGTCTATTGAAGCATACCTGTGACAGGTGTGTTGGGGGTTCGATGAACGGTTTAACGTTATGTGCGTGGTCAGTTATAGATCACCTGTGAAAGTTTTTAGGTCTGTGGTCTTTAGGTCTGTGGTTCGTGTTCTGAGGGTAAACTCCGTTACCTAGAGAAAGGGGTCGCAATTCTTATATACTAGTACAGAGAATGAGTGTCTTGAGTCGCCGGTTTAAAAAAAGAAATTGATTGAATTAATTATATTGCTGACGCTGGCGGGGTACGGACACTGTCAATGATCGAGCCAGATGTCAATCAATGTTATGCAATGACTTGAGGCTGAACAAAAATGCGCCATGAGATGAACCAATCAACGAAGACCAAGGTGTGAGATGGACAAATCAGCGACGTACTGCTGCCGTAGAGCGCCGTAGTGACTTCGTCGTGGCGTAATGGCGTGTTGGCACATGCGCGTGGTCGCCAGTGACGCCGCAGTGACACCACAGAACGCCGCAACGACGCCGCAGAACGCCGCAATGACGGCGCAGAACGCCGCAATGACGCCACAGAACGCCGCAATACCGCCGCAGAACGCCACAGCAGTACGTCGTGGCATGTTAGCACATGTGCACACGTTCTGCGGCGTCGTGACGCCAACACGACGCCACAGAACGCCACAATGACGCCGCATTTACGCCGCAGAACGCCACAGCGACGCCGCAGAACGCCGCAATGACGCCGCAGAACGCCACAACGACGCCGCAGAACGCCACAATGACTGCGGCGTTCAGCGGCGGCGGCGTGATGCTGCAATGACTACGTCTTGGCGTCGAGGCACATGCGCACATGTGCTAACACGCCACGGCTTCATTGCGGCGTTATGCGGCGTCATTACTGCGTCATTGCGGCGTTCTACGGCGTCACTGGCGACCACGCGCATGTGCCAACACGCCACAACGCCACGACGAAGTCACTGCTGCGCTCTACGACAGCAGTACGTCGCTGATTGGTCCATCTTACACGTTCGCTGATTGGTCAAGACTCGAGACTCGAGACTCCATAGCACCCAAAGCATCACGGGAAGACACCCACACCACCCCATGGCAGCCTCAGACTCAACCCTGCCCGCGACATAAGGGGAGATCACTCCTCCTGTTATGGCTGGGACCTCACACCACCCATGCCAACTCTCGTCATATCTCGTCAAATCTCGCGAGAGACGCGCAAAGCATCACAAGAAGACACCTTCACCACCCCATGACAGTCCTAGGGTCAACCCTGCCTTTTTTCACCTTGCGCTGTGACCCATCCGCTTCCCACGGCATGCTCCTTTTCTTGGTATAGCACAACCAGCTCAAGGGAGATAACTCGATCGATACCGTTGTTGTCACATTTCCTTTAGGCCGCTAGGTGACACGTTTACTCGACATACTGACGTCATGGCGCGTTTTTGTTCAACCTCAAAGTAATTGCATAACATGGCTTGACATCTGGCTCGATCATTGACACTGTTCATACTCCGCCAGCGTCAGCAATATAAGGTGAGGCCAGGGTCGAACCACACACTTAAAAACTTTCCCAGGTAATCGATAACTGATCACGCACACTACATCATAACGTTAAGGCGTTCATCGACCCCCCCAACACACCTTTCACACCTGTCACAGGTATGCTCCAATAGACTAGGAAAACGCTCAACCTTACCATGTAGTAAAAATTACTACATAAATAGTAGTGCACATAAAAACTCTACTTCTACAGGTGATCGATAACTGATCACGCACACTACATCATAACGTTAAGGTCCCAACACAACGTGTTTCACACCTGTCACAGGATTGACCCAATAGACTAAGGAAAACGCTCAACGTTATGATGTAGTACAAATTACTACATAAATAGTAGTGCACATAAAAACCCTACTTTCACAGGTGATCGATCCCAGATCACGCACACTACATCATAACGCTAAGGCCCCAACACACCTAGCACATCTGTCACCACGTGTCACAGGTAGACCCCTTAGACGAGGAAAAACGCTCATCTTTATCATGTAGTGAAAATTACTACATAAATAGTAGTGTGGGATCAAAAATAATTAATACATAAATAGTAGTGCGGGATCAAAATGAATCCCCACTACTATTTATAGAATAACCCATTACTACATAAATACGTTGAGCCCTTCCTTATTATGTAATAGCAAATAATACCCGAGCTGCACTCTCTATTCTACTGGGGCGCATTATTTTTCTGGAAAAAACCGCAGCAGAATCTTCGATCCGGTCGTAAAATAAATCCTTCTAGGCAGCTCCGTACCTCAAAAGCAGATCCATAGGTGAATAGTAACATACGGTCTTGGTAACAGTAATTTCCGATACATTGTCGGACGGTGATACCTGACGTATAACATGGCCAAAAGACAATAGGTAAGGTAGGACGGCATTTAGGGCTAGTTTTTTAGTATGGTTTATTTAAGTTGATGATATTACCTTTAGTGTTATATCTGTGATGGTCAGTTTATAACATGCTCCTATTAGTTACATGTTTTATAAATTGTATAATAAAATTGAGTTCTTTAGCTCGTCGGTCTTTTGTCGATCTCGATCTGTAATAGCTCTATATCAGTGGGTTCATAATCGGTGCGTCGATGAGCAAAAATTTCGGGGCAAGTGTAGAAAACAGCCTTTTTCCCATGTTTTATTTGCCCTCGATCGTGGTTTAGTGGTTACCGTGTTCGTATACTAATCGAACTTTGATGTCCACGGGTTAGACTCATAAGCTATGATTTATGAAAGAAGGTAATCGTGGGAGTCTCCACACGGTAGTCTATGGATATAAGTATAAGGAACGGTGTGAAGTGGACAATCCGTCGTCATATAAGTGTATTACCCGTGATTACAACATTAACCCCCAACCTAACAAACAGACCATCCCTGTTTGCTTGTGATCTTCACAGAATGTTTACCTCTAAGCACAACACAGTTTAGGCCTATGAGCAGTATCGATTGTGGCATAAAGGTGACTTTCAGTCAAAGCTACAATGTCTGAATTTAAATTGATTGATTGTTGTTTTACGCCGTGCTCGAGTCTATTTCAGTTATGACAGCGACGTACTAAAAATTATTGACATTAGCACAACCATTAATTGTGAACTGTTTTGATAAGGTTGGAAAATGAGCGAAAAATACTGTCTAATCCAAAACAATAGCAAACATTGTGAGAAGATACAATGTCTGTACAGCACTCAACATCAATACTCATAGTGATACTATAAGGTCGTACGAACTATTATAATGTACCACATGACAAATAAGTAGGTAACTTACTCTGGTGGCATATTAAGTTAATGTGCATCTCTAATCCAAAAGCAAACAACGAAATTCCGAGAATTACGCACTAAGACATAGTGCAAAGGTATACATGTACTTTACGAGTACGCCTAGTCTATTGGTGCTGACTGAATAAGTACCTGCTGAACTACAACAGCTTTAGGGTAAGAACTGGGTCAATGCATGAACATTAAGAGACCCGTCATACAGCTATATTGAATAAACTATTTAACCTAAATGGTACAAAAAACAACAGCCATTTATAGCTGTAGTAATTCTCACACGAAATAAGAGTGCGTAACAAATTTATTAAAGTAAGACAAACTTTATAATAGGATGTTGTGTTGTTATAGTATTTTTTTTATCAAAAGCTGTACATAGTGAAAACAGATGCAATTTAAACACGAAAACCAGTGAAACTGAAACAGTATCAACTATTTCCGTAAAATTTAGTTACAATAATTTAAATTTGTTGGTGGTGTGTTGTGTTTAAATGGCGGCTACTTTCTATGGAATGATGTGCACCCAAAACAATATGAATAAAAGTATTAGTATCAAGAGAATGACTTTAAGTGAATTGATTCGGACAACAATCGTTATGTTGACCCACGGCGATCTTTGCGATCTAATTTAAAATGGCATATGGTCAAACAAACATATTCCATTTTAAATTAGAATTACATTTACGATGAGAGTAAAAAATTCGTCATTCCTTATTTATAGATTTCGTTTGATTTGGGGTTTAACGTCATACTCAAGCGTATTTCACTAACATGACGACGGATTGTCCGCTTCAAAACACCCCCGTGATTGCCACATCGTGTCTCATTCATATACCGGATGTCCAAAGACAAACTCAAACCCGTGGACGTTACACCGAAGTAGAAACAGTAAGCCAACACGCAAACCACGGGACCACGGGCGCCTTATTTCAAAATACTGACAATGAAATAAAATAGAACAATCCATAAATAAAATCGCTTATCATGTATAGTTCATCATGCCCGATATCAATAAAGGAATGCGAGAATTACATTTTTTAGAGCAAAACTGTATAAACACTCAAGTTGAGAGTGCATGGCGTAATCAAACCGTTAAGTACACAAGGACTAAGATATTTGTGACAACAGAACTAATGCACTAACAGTAGGTCTGATAATCACTCAGCTTTGACAAAGGCAAGTCTGGAAATATAATATCTGTATCTCTAAGAAACTTTCATGGGTTGACAATTATTACTACCCTCCTTTTGTAGAGTTTTTCTCAAGCATATTTCTTAAAGTAAGACAAGTCTGGGCGCAGTTAACATACAGCTATGTACTCGTTGGCCAATTATTACACTTCAGATCCATTTCAAAGTAAATCACATTCATTGTTGGACAGTGCACAGGTACGCGTTTAGTACGGACATCGCGATGATGACGTCCTGAAACGAGTTAAAAGTGCATATGAACTTAAAATTCAGCACCATAAAAATAATATTTGATATATAGGCCTACCGTGTAACAGAATTGAAATGAAATTCAATTTATATGTTGATTTTTGTCATATCAAAAACGTACTTATTTTTTAAATGTTTGAATATTCGATCTAAACCATTTCTTTTTTTTTTATTTATCCCAAATAAGGGTTACCCCCTGCATTGCCACTGAAGCTGTCAAAATCAACAGGGATGGAATTTGTGCAATAGTTTAAGGGTAACTATTCCAAGCGAGTCCTAAGTCACATATCCTGGTGTTAGTTAAATCAGATTTGCGGTGCCACAAATATGTGGTAACCAGTCTTGATTTAGGATATTATCTTGGTACTTCAGTCATTTAATTTCAATATTGTTCAATCATTGGGAAATAGAACCACAGAGGGGCCGTATTTTTGGACGAAATCGTCAGAGTTTTGACATGAAAACGAACGTTCTACAGCTGTGATTAAACAGTTTAAGTTTGCCTACAATTGTTTTTTTGCCACACCCGAAATCGACAGATGAAATCGTACACACAGCTAATATTTTTGTTGAAACCCCTTTAATACGTTAATACGACAGCTTTCGTTTAACCACTGCCAGTATGGACTGAATGTAGCAAACCAATAAAAATAGCCGGGCACTTTCTATTGATACAAAGCCGCGGTCGGGGCATAGTGGATAGGGAGCTCGCTTTATATTAATCCTACTCAAAAAACCCGTCCAGGGTTCGGGCCCGTCTGTCGACCATCAGGAATATGAGGGAGTCAAACGATGTGGCTCCGGCAATCGCGGAGGTGTTCTTGACGAGGTTGCCTCTCGGTTTTCTACCGTTTGGAGTAAGGAACCGTCATATAAGTAAAATACCCTTGAGTACAACATTAAACCCCGATCAAACTTTTTTCTACAAAGGACACTTAACTTTTTGTGGCAGAACTCAAGATTTATCATAATTAAAAAAAAGAGACCGTATGTTCCTTATGAAGAATGTGCATCTATATGCCCATGCAACGGTCGTATATAGAAATATATACAACTATCAACGAGTGACGACTGCAATTGATTGACACAGTATAAGTTTATTATTGATATTTAGCGAAACGGGTAGGCAAACGTACCCACTGTTAAGATAGACTACATCAGATGGGATTTAACACGTTAGTCTTATGTAGAAATAGGTGTTCAGTTTTGAAGTCAAGAAATACATTTAGTACTCAGCTTGTAGGTAATATGCATCTTCCCACTCTCCAGCTGATAGATTTTAAATATCTGATTTTAGTTGTGTCTGTTTGATTGAGGTTTAACGTCGTACTCAAGGAAATTCCATTTATATGACGACGGGTTACCCACTTCTTTCTGCCGTACAAAAAAAAAATGGTGGGACACGGCCAGAAAAAAAATCGTAAAAATCAACCAACTCGACGTAGGATCAGTAGGCTTATACGCTATAATCGCTGAACCACGGCCGCGGTCTAACTGTCATTTATATGTTAAAGCCGGGTATATACGCATATCAATAAATGTATAGAGCCAGATAATCTATCTTTCTTCAACTAGGATTCGAACTCCAATCTGGCGTGCAATAGTATTTTGAAGTAGGTCGACAGGTTCTGGTGTACCAAATTGCAAAGCGTAAATAAAGTGTATGGCCTACTTCTTTGCACCAATCGAATTTAGATTAAGAAGTGTGTCATTCGCGACAGTATATAAATAAAGCGTAACGAGGAAATTACCAATGTGTCTCGTATGCCTATCTGTTCCGCATTATTCACAAAAGTACACCGAACGTAAATATCCTCGACGGACCATTACAGTCTCTGATAAGCACAGTACCGTAAAACAGTTTCGGTCACTGCACGAAGTCACAGAACAGATGAGCTTAGTACACGGCGTGGTTAAAATTATCAGAGTACAGTTTCAAGCGGGGGTATGTTACTTTTTTTAATCAAAATTGTTTGCGAATAAGTGCAGTGGCAGCGCCAGGATCACAAATCTGGGAGGGCAAGTGAGGGACAAGCCACATTTTTAGGGGGGGGGGGGGGACATTTTTTGAATGGAAAATTGGAGATGCCGTCTTTTGGCGTATATATTATTGGTTTTGATTGATTATCTGTCTACATCGTTATATTATCATAAGTGTGGGAAGAATACCCAACAGGGGCTGGGGGTGACTTTCACAGCACAATGGGGCGAGGGTCCAGGGACCGCCTAGGCCCCGGAAGCTTTCGAGTTCTACATAGCCGTATGCGCCTTCTGGGCCCTTTACGCCATACATAACTAATGTAGTTAACTATGAGTTTTAATGTCAGTTTTGAATGTTTTTTCTTTGCTTATTGTATATTTTTTTTAAGTTCCAAATTTTAGCTCGCTATATGTGACGATGTTGTTTGCCTGAGAAGTTATCCCCACTAGATCAGTTCCCTGGAGTGGTTATTTTAACGTTGCTTACTCACAGGCGCTGTGAAAATGAGGCGAGGGTCCAGGGGCCGCCTAGGCCCCGGAAGCTGTTGAGTTCTACACCGCCACAGGCATTATTTTGCCAAACATGTATAAAACTAATATTTCTCTAAGACAAATTTCTTAATAGATCTCAATCTCGGGTTGTTTTGATTTGCATGCTATAATAGGTCTAATATGGTCAACTATGACTTGCCAGTCTCCATCTCATTTTTTGGGTTATTGAATCTGAGTTTTAGATCGTCAGGTGGCGATGCTGCTTATCTGAGAGGTTTTTTTTATACACCAGATCAGTTTACACCAGATCAATTTATCAACTCACTGACCACACACGCTGTGAATGGTAGGGTGGCATTATTTTGTGGACTTCTCATTTTATTTATTTGATCTTAACGGTTTTAAGAACCAAGTCTATACATCTTTCTTCTCGGGTAAGATAAAGTTTATCTCAATGAAAAACTTACTCATACAATCTTTTTACAACTAGTTAATATTTTTTTAATTAAATTAATGTATAGGAATGCATACTTGTTTTCATCGTACTCTTACAACTTATGGCCAAATTAATATGTTATGATTTTATTCACGCCTTGTTAATGTGTTTCGCGTGTAGTGTTTGGGGCAACTTCCTTAAATTCAAATCAATCAAGCACATTACTTAACCGTTGACATTTCAAAAAAGCTTCTTAGATACTTATATAAATACGCGTTTTGTAATCTGCGAAGGTCTAGTATATTATAATTTGTCATTTTATGAGTATTATTTTGTATTTATTTAAAATACGTGATACAAAGACTGGTACATTTGTGTTGTAGGCAGATCTGATGATACGAAGCCTGGCAGTGATCACCAGTCAATATTGTTAAGGCCTTCTCCCCTATATATAACCTGTCAGAATCATGATCTGGATTGACACCTTATTCACCAACGTAACAGCTGCGCTAATAGGCTTCCTTGTCTTTTTGTTGTACGTTAATCTAAGAAATAAAGGTAGAAAGTACCCACCAGGACCCATAGCCTGGCCAGTGCTGGGGTATCTCCCACATTTGGCAGGTAGGAACATTATCGATTCGCTGAATGGCTTGCGAAAGCAATACGGCGACGTCTTTAGTGTTTATATGGGTACCAAACTCACGGTATTTGTGACCGGCGTCGATGCTATAAAGGAAGTCTTGGTAACACGTGGAGACGAGTTTCTAGACAGGCCCAAACTGTTAATAACTGAGGCAACAGGTGAAGGAACAGGTATGTTATTAATGTTATTCAAGTCGAGTGTTGTATTGCTTTTTCCTTTTGTATTTTAAATAAATTGGTACTATTGACCTGATCTAAATCCTGTGTTTTGCTGCGCCTTTATCGTGATGATTTGAAACTCTCTTTCTGTATTTTTATTGATCATTGTCGTCAAGTTTTCCGAACTGAAGAAATTTCTGGCATGCGCTATTCTGGTCGCAATTATCTTCATGTGTATATAGTGTAGAACAAGAAGCACATAAATATGAACATTCGATCACCTCGGAAGTTCTTTCGATACTTAAAATAAAACAGGAGACAACGAAAAATTGAATAACGTATTGTTCTGTGGCTTAAACGAAAACCGTTATGTTTAAGGAACATGATTTAAGCCGTTTGCAAAGAATTTCACTGAATTACATTTTTTTAAGTCCACCTTTAAATCGAACGCTGGTTGCTTTCGTTGATACTCGAGTCAACTATAACTTTAGAAAACTGGTCACGAAAATGAAGTGAAATCACTTGAGCATTGGGTCTTCTGAGTTTTTACAAGTTTGGAAATTAATTATTACATGATTCCACATGAACAGATCATTTGTTCCAATTTGTAACTTAACAACGGAAAGATTTTTGTCACATTTATCTGTTTTGACCCTTTGAATTTCAACCATTTGTCTCATTTTATTTAGATGACATTTTAATATGGACGAATATAGGGTATTTTAAGCAAATAGTTTATGCATGCGATCATATTATTTAGATTAATCTATAAGAATTGCTGCGCAAAAATGTTTGCTGTCAGTACCTTTTTCCCAGTCCTACAATTGTCGGAGAAACGTGGCCTCACAACCACAACCTTATAATTATATTCAGAAGCCTGTAGCTCCACTGTAGAGTTTAACATAATACACTAGTAGTGTAATTCCGAGAAACGATAACTTCATTTTGACTCAATATTTCAGCATTTAGTATACCATCATCATGAGATAGACTATGGATGTAGGAATGTAGGACCCCATTCACACCTTTCCATAACATAATATTTTTATGGATTTTTTTTTCTAAGCTTAGTGCATACATTTCCCTCTTTAGTTGATGATAACCAGAGTTACGACAGGTTATGAAAATGGAATTTAATGTATTGTATTAGACCCAAAAAGTCTCTTATTTATAGAATATGTTATTTTGGATGGTCTTCTTTAAGTACTGTTTTGTTAGTTTTATATACATTCTTTACTTAAAAATGTTTTTCTTTAATTCTGTTTGTTTGTTTGTTTGATTAGGGTATAACGCTCATATACCTGATGATCGAGAGGCGGACTCGATCCGGTCCAAAAAAATCCTACATCGCAGCAGGATTAGTAAGCGCACACGCTACTATTAAGCCACGGCCGCGGGCTATTTAATTCTGCGTGTAGTGAGATACGTATTCACGACGAACACCTTGAAATAAACGTTCGGAGGCTCAAAACATTTATAGCTTCTCGGCTTTTCTATCAAACAAGCATTTTTGTACAAAATGTCATGTGATATAATTGCAAAGGTATTTTAAGCATAAATGATATGTGATTAATAAGGTCTCGGCTGTATAACATTCAACTCCAGCTTTACAACGGGCGACATCAAGTCTGTACTTTCTTTATCTATAATAAAAAAATACATAAACATAAAAAATGATATGGGAGACAACTCCAACTTGCCTGGCATGATTGCATGCTGAGAACGCTTAGGGACATGGTGTATCTCAATTTATCGCAAATCGATATAGTATAAACGATTGAAACTAAAAGTATATGATACTCGCCGGAGGTGAAAATTACTACCATCGTTTCTTAAATTTGATATCTCCGGGTCACTCATAAGGCATCCCCTATATACACATTATAGTTAAGAGTACCGAGAAGAAAACATTTATGAGGACCAGAGAAAACGGAGTTAAGTTTATCACGAAGCTTAACTGTTTACATGATAGCAATTTCAGATTCACCTTCAATATTATCCACGCACTTAGGTACATTACGCGCATTATTACTTCAGACTTTTTTTCCAAAATCCCTCAGGCGATTGTGGGGCCATTTAATCTGCATGAACGTGCATTTCAATCCTCTTACAGGCACGTGTGGCGTATTCAAAGTCGTGTCTAATTGACGCATATGACCACTAATCAGAACTACCCGGGAGCTACCGTTCTCAAGCCTTAGTACGTACATTGTAGCTCCGATGTATTCATTCCACCCAAGCACAATCATGTTTTTGATAAGTGAAAGTTTACTAACGATTGCGTCACTAGCAGACTGAGAGATTCCGAGCAAGTGGTATTTGATGGTCACTTTTTGGTGGAGTTATCCTCGAACGAACACAGACATCAAAATGGACTATATGAGTTGGTGTACACTTAATTATGTTTCCAAAGAAGTTATTTCAAAAATAAATTCTTTGTATATATATTTTTTTCTATTATTGTCCTAGATCGAAAGACAAGTCATAATATAC
>JAVFBX010183147.1:0-14252 GCA_034783855.1 Mopalia kennerleyi
TTTAAAGATAATATTATAGCGTAAACAGTGAAGTACAAAACATCGTACAAGTTTCATCACCCTTTTAGATTTACTCGTCTGCATATTGATTACCTGCACAACAGATTTGTTGTCACAGTGGGAGATGATTTTCTTATTTGCTAACAGCTGACCCCATATCACAACAGAGATAGTTATTGGTAAGATTTCTAAAAAGGTAATATCTTTAGTTATCTCATCAGTATTCCATTTCTGTGGCCACTTACCAAACAACTATTTACCCTGGAAATAGCCCCCATTCCATGACCTACCGCAGCATCGGTATATAACTGCATATTGTCAGTGTCTAGCCATAGCTATTCATGGAATAACGTAACACCATTGAACATATCCAAAAAGGCCAGCCACGTGCTCAAGTCCGCCCTCATTTCAGCATTTACTCGTATAAAATGATGGCGTTTTGCTATTCCCATTGTTGCATCTATTAAGCGACGTGTAAATGCTCGACCAGGCGACACTGCACTACAGACAAAATTCAGGGAGCCTATAATAGACTGTAAATCCCGTAATGTTAGTTTCTTCGACCCTGACTTCTTTTAAGAAGCTTTTTAAGTTCGAACACTTTGCAATCATTTCTACCGTATCCAACTCCATGCCCAAATACGTGAGTATTTGACTTGGGCCTTCTGTTTTTCCGTTTGCTAAAGGAACACCGAGTTGAGCACACAGGTAAAAAAAAAAATTTAATAACTGCATACATGATGCATAATCGATCCCACCCATTATGAAGTCGTCACGGTAATGCTGTACATGGTCACACTCTGCCTTATATTGGACACACCATTCTATAAATGTGCTAAATCTTTCAAAATGAGCACAAGAAATTGACGCCCCCATTGGGAGACATTTATCAAAGTAAAACTTACCGTTGTGTTTAAAGCCTAATTGATCAAAATCCCCAGGGTAAACAGGTAATAATCTGAAAGCTGATTGTATATCAGCTTTGGTAAGAAATGACCCCCTTCCCAGTTCTTGTATCATGATTATAGCTTGATCAATGTTGGAATAATTAACAGAGCAAATCTTTGGATCAATATAGTCGTTCACTGATTGGCCAGTGGGGTGGGAGAGATGATGAATGATCCTGTACTCCCCTGGCGTCTTTTTGGGTACAATCCCAAGTGGGGAAATTCTTAGCGTTGAAATAGGCCTTGAATCAAACGGCCCGGCTATTCGACCTAAATGTGCTTCCTTCTGAATTTTAGAAGCTAATATATCAGGGGCCTGCTTAACAGACATTAAATTGTTTGAGTCCCTGGGACATCTAGGACCGGTGTAGTATATTTTAAAACCTTTTTTAAATCCTTCCTTTAGAATCTCAGCTGCTTCTTTGTTGTGGTAAAAATCTAGATACTGACATAAGACGTCAACTTTTATAGGAGATGGAGCTTTTTCAAATATTTTACATTGTGTTGCAGATTTTTTATTTTGGGAGACTACTGCTACCCATTGATGTACATTGTTTTTCAGAGTGTTTGCCATTACATTTTGAGCACTGGTGACGAAAACGACAATTAGACCTTATACAACGCGCCCTGTTGTATTGCCAACATATACCCGTGCCAGGTTTCTTACCTTTTATAGCATCGTTTGACACTGGGCGATATGACTGGCTGAAATTTGAAGGATACCCACCGCTTTGACACAATAAACTCATAAGCCATAATTCACCATCAATCACTGACCACAACTTCAGTGGGTCCCGTTCTATTTTAAGACGAAATTGCTCATCATAATACCTCCAGGAATTATTTCTGGAGCGCAATGCCAAAGTCCGAACTGTACTCATGTATTTTAGAAGCTCGCGTGCTCTTAGAGGCTGTCTCTCTAGAAAGATATCCATAAATATAATAAAAGCAGATGTCCACTGATCGATATTGTCTAATCTCTTTAGGACTGTTTTTGATTTAAGTTCAATTGGTTGCCCATCTGCCCTCCCTATTGCTAATGTACACGTTTCTTCGGACAACTCTTGTGAGGATTTTAGCAAAATGCCCATTTCAATGTATTCACCTTTCCAAATTTTATTTTTTATTTGACTAGAAACGTGGCCGTTAATGTCATCTACAACACTTGTCAGTGCTAATGGTTGTGAGTATGATGTTGTTGTTGCGCTTGCCAGAGACCCTAACTGGACAGAGGTCTGAGGCTGAGGTACCTCAGAGGAAACGAAATGACTAGTTGTTGATTGCGGGAGATTTAAATGTTGGGGCGGGTAACCGCCTGATAACTGATATGTTAGATTATTAGGAGAGTTGTCAGACATCCCCATTTCCAGTCTCCCATGTGCAGTTTGTTCATCGACAATTTCCGGTTGAACATTACAACCATTGTTAAAATTTATTAGTTCAGTTAATCCCAAGTTGCACAAATTTGTAAGGTTACTTAAATTTGCACAACCCAAACCTGTATATCCTGCTGACTGCGCAGGTGTCTGTCGCAGTGAATCATTCTCTAGATGAGAAGCCAGCGAGGGGACTCCGACTGTCTGTCTGCTCTGTGGGACCCGAGGAGAAGATGCCCGGGAAAGTCGCCTAGCGCGCCCCACTGAGGCTGACTTCCCCCGCCTCTGTGTAGCCAGGCAAGCTGACTTCGCCTAGCGCTCCCCACTGAGGCTGACTTCCCCCGCCTCTGTGTAGCCAGGCAAGCTGACTTCGCCTTTCGCTTTGCTGCAGCCACACGTCTTACAGGTCTCGGTATTGCTGCTGATCAGCAGATGCGTTAAAACAAATATAAAAACCTTTAACTAAAAGATTAAACAGTAGATTGATCAACGTGTTCTGGCCAATCCCCTCGCAGAATACATGTACTAATTACCATGGATACATGAAGCGCCCCAACAGGGGCAGATAAACGCGTTTCCATTGCCCAATATAATGTCATTTAATCCTAATTGTTTAAATGTATTTGTCTCAATTTGTGCGATTGATTATGTGATATATTTTAAATGAAGAAATGTTAAAATCTATCAAAAATAAATATACGAAATTGTGAAGAGGATTGATTATTTATTATTATATCAAACCTTCTGTCCCCGAAGTCTCATAATGAATACTGACACGAGTTAGTCGTTTTCAAAATACAGGAGGACTTAAGCTTTAGGCATTCTGTATATAACGATAAAAAAACACTGAACGACTCGGGAAAACAAAATAATACAATGGCTGTGATGTTTTTATAGATACAAGTCACGTGCCGTAATCACCGATGACGTCCGTCGAGAATAGCTTGTTGTTGTTGTTGTTTTTTGTTTGAGTGGCGGCTCCATTCTATCGAATGATGTGCGCCAAAACAATATCAATAATTAATATCTATTTACTTGAGCCTATTATATTTACGTTTGTGACCAGAGAGTGAAACGTAATATCCGTTAACTGTTTATTAGATTAACTTGAGGCGTTGAGTGTCTAATAAGAATTTTGTCGAGAATAGCTGAGCTCTCACTGGTGATATGAGTAAAAGTTCGAATCCTAATTTCTCCACAAGTAAGCCAAATATTAACGAAACAAGTTGCAGATCGTCCAGTGAATATCTATTTTTTTTTATAAATTTATAGGTATCAACCAGATGGGAATAGCTTTGTTGTGTCAATTTAAATCACTTTATCTCTGTATTTTAAAATAGACCGTTCTGTTTATGTAAAACCCAACGTTGTCTTTTATTCTTTAGTGATAAATACGACTGTTCCTTTCCAAGTGAATATCTAAAAACATATATGGGCTATAACGTTTTCGTCAGACGTAAAATGTTTCAAAGCAAAAAGGCATATAAATGCTAGCAGCTCGGACTTAATTCTTTAAAACAAATTGCAGAATTCATGGTCATTGATTGACTTTTAAAGGATTTAGAAACCAAGATTTTAAAGCTGAAACAGCTATGAGTTGTCATCGGAGGTCATCTTCAGATTCTAACACAACCAAATTATACTTTTACGCTAATATAACCCATTTATCATAAAACACTAATCTGATTTATACATAATCGTATCCTTTTATTTGCTCAATATCTGCGAATAAAGAACCTAGTTGAATTGCCAGAAATACAGTGATTAAATGATTTTCAGAAATCTGTCAATGTTGATCTCATTATATTTAGCAATACATGCTATAAAGCCAAATACAGAAATGAATGAGTCAATATCATTAGATTGGTTTATTAATTTACAAGTTGCCTTGATACTATTTATTTACTGATACCATTACATAGAACGGTTTGTAGAAGTTATTTTCTTTGCTGAAATTTTCTACACAAGGCACTCATATACAGATCTAATTATCCTCTGCATAAAAAATTATATTGACGCATTATCTACACAATAGCATTAGATAGTCCCTCTTGTTCGGATCCATTTTGATTTCTCCTTTTTCAATTGCAATATTCGTTAGTAGACTTAATCTGTATCTGAATCAATACAGAACTGTTTTTGTATGTGTTTTGGTCATTGTGCATTTAACAAAAATCGGTTATTGTAAAACAACGATACATGTTTTAAAAGATGTACAAAATAAGAGCTGTTGATTTGAAGGATACAAAGCATTTCTGCAGATGTAAACATATTCCAAACAAAGCATTTTGTTACAGCTATTGAAGTAATAAAGGCGCTAGCCGCTTTTAAATATCCAACCAAAATTGTTATATTTTGCAAACAACAGCTGATTCTTCAGCTTACCTTGGCAGGCTATATATCTTTATACAGAAAACATTCCAGCCGATAGCTTTTTCATTTCTCGTGATTCCACAAAGACAATTGCAGTCTGTGTCGGTCTGGGTGACAAGTTTCATCTGAAAGGCTTCCTCTAACAACCATTCTCCGTTGAAATTGTGGTTTAAAGTCGGCTTCCCCTTACGGACTCCACGTCTCATTAATCACATAATTTATTTTTTATTTGTTTTTAATAGCATTTTATTATAAAAATTAAAAAAAACTGTCATTAAAAAATAACTACAATAAACTACTATATTTGAAATAAATCTTTTATTAGAACAGTAGTATATTATCAAAACTTAAAATAAAAATCGAATACATTAAAAATCGAATACGTTATATTATGTTACGGTCTTCTATGTCTTAATTTATTTCAATTTTTAAAAACAATTTATAATTAATTTGTATTGAGATTCCTTGTCTTGTCTCCGTTATATGCACACACATCTGTCCAGAAAAAAAAAACCTGCTGATTCTTCTGGATAAGGAATTGGTTAATATGTTTGCTGGTTAAAATCAATACCTCGTACAGTTGAAGATTTATTGAATCTTCACCAGAACTAATACAAATATGTGGCTTTAACAGTTTTCTTAGAGGGCATCTAAGACATCCTTTTAATTTGCAAGAAGTGTGGAGACGGCCCATGCAGAACATGGTACCTCCGCCCCTATAAACGTCATTTACGTTCATTTGGATTCGTCATCCTCTTGTTTAGTGTGACTCACGGCCCACACAGAACATGGTATCTTCAGTACCACACCACCTTTTCGGGATGAGAATTATCGATAGATTTTAAACTTTATGATATGTTATAATATGTTATAATATCCAATGGCCTTTTCGATGATGAGTTGGTATACATGTTTTTTGTGGATTTATGATAGCCGGTTACGTTATTTAGATATTTATTTATTTTAAATCGTGTTCGAGTTTGCTTCGTTCGTTCGTATATTTATGGCGCTTGGTAAATATATACTACAATTTTTTCATCCTTGTTGCATCCAGTATAGACATCGGAGTTTTTTTGATGAGTTTTGCTCCATGTGATTTCTATTCATTTTTCCTAAGGCGTAAACGAGTTATTATGGTATCATCTCATTTATAAGCTAATTGAATTGTGCGGTTATTTGAGATTTTCCCGCGGTATTTCTTATCTCATGCGTTCACTGGTCTTATGAATTTTGTATCACTTATGCCTAGTCCAGATATCACATCCGGTTGAGGTTTTGTTAGACTGCATTTAGCTGCTTTATCGGCAGCCTCAATGTTTCCCTCAATGTAAACATAGCCTGTAACCCAATCTTGAGCTTTTTTGTTCCTATAATAATATATTATTTGGATTTATAGATTTTCTATTTCGTTGATTAGATCGGGCCTACTATCCGAATGGGAGATTTTTGTCAACTGTTGTCTGTCTTAAAGGATAAGTGATTGAATGGGTTTCTGTCCAAAGCCTTTAAAATAGTTATAAGGTCAGTGGAGTTTACTGACATGATGTTGAGAAATTTAACGTCCTTTCTGAATAATTTGTTCTGGTCATATTGTATTAAGTTTTGGAAGCGTCTGTTTTTTTTTAAATCATTGTCTATAGTGTAGGTTTATGTGCTCACGTGTGCTGTCCTTATATAAACAGGTGAGTTTTGGGGTGATATTGTCGCGCTTACATTGTTACCATGGACGGGGTACATGTTTACCGGAGTCAAAAACGTGGATTATAGATATGTGGTGTTCATGGAAAAGTTATTTATCTTGTATCCGAAAGGGGGATATTTAAGCCATTTATGGTTTAGATTATCTTATTAGTTCTATGAAACAATGACATGGGTAGTTATTTCCTTTAGTAATTACCTTGTCAATCTATTTCCTTGGGAATTATTGTCGGTGCAAATTGATTAGTTGTTTTGTTATTGTTATCTGTATAAGGAGTTGCTCTCGTGTCTATTTTACGGCCGCATATTGGATGCTATCAATCCTCCTTAGGTGTGTTTTGCGGGCAGTCGTGACACCAGCCAAGTCAATATATATTTTTGACATGATCAGACATGGGCTTTGAGCTCAAATTTGTTCCGGAGACACAATGCATAAGATTAAGATCGATATTGCAGCACGCAATGATCCAATGTTAGTCCTGATTTGTATCTACATTCTCTGCAAAACTGTCTTCGTTTATTAGGAACAGGTATAAAAGAACTTGTGTAGAGAAATAACCACCCATTTATGAATTTAGATTGATGGGTGATATATTTGTACACGGAAAACATCCCAGTGTCTCCCAGACAATGGCTGTTTAAATTTTAATTTTAGGTGTCTTGATCGTTCTTAAAGACATGGGTTAGTTGTAGCGAGTGTGCTTACTACTCTTTATTCGATTTACAGTTCACAGGATCGAATCCGTCTGTCGACCGTCAGATATATGAGTGAGTCACACTATGTGGCTCTGACAATCGCGGGGGTGGTTTTTACGCGGTTTCCTCCCAGTTTTACACCTTAATTAGGCAAAGAACAGTGTGAAGCGGAAAATCTGAATAACAAGTGATATACCTTTGAGTATGACGTCAAACCCCAATCAAAAAACAAAACAAACTGAAACACATGACTTAAGTTGTTTCAATTTAAAGACTTCCTGTAGTGGTCATTGTCGGCAAACCTGCCTTCTTTTACCAGCCATTGGCACAAACAATTTCTATACATCAATAAGACATCGTTAAGGAGTTTTATTTCGTAGGTTATAAACATTTACACATATAATTACCTTTGTGATTTAAGGTATAAACGCTATGTTAAAATCTGTTTATTTGAAAGTCTCCACGAATTTATGATTGATATAAGACTAGGGGTGGCTTATAACTGTTTGTTTGTTTGAATGGGTTTTAACGTCGTTCTCAAATGTATTTCACTTATATGACGACGGATTGTTCGCTTCACACTGTTCCTTGCTCTAGTATGTTGGAAAACCGGCAGGAAACCTCGTAAAAACCACCCCCGCAAATGCCGGAGCTACATCTTGTGACTCATTCATATACCTTAGGGTCGAACGGTAAATCCAAGTAGGCGTAAGAAAGCGCGCTGGCTAACCACTACGCCACGGCCGCGTGCTCGGTTTAGAACTGAGATTGAATCGAGTCAATGTTTGACGACGAAATGCCTCTTGTCATAAAACTGTGCGCCCTATTAAACAAGCCTTTCAGTTTTGAACTTTATTTGCCTTAAAGACATGTACTTTAATGCATGATTCTCAATTTTATCAATGTCAACAAGTTTTAAGATATATATAAACGACATGATTTCAATATCATCCTTGAAGACATGAACGAACAAAACACTACATGGAAATTGACTAATCCCACTTATTTACTTCGACAAATAAAGATTCATAACCATTAATTTCATAGAGACAAGTCGTTTATTATTCTGCTTTTAGACTCGATTGTATCACTGATATACATAGCAACGCCATCGCCGTTTTCATTTCAGTCTACAGCGTGAGAAAACTCTGTAGCCTGGAATTTCATACATAGATTGAGTAGAGGGGTTTAACCAACTTTCCGAGAAGGCTAGAATAGTCAAATTATGTCCAAGGCTGTGGATAAATCCTGTGACGTGATCAAAGTGTTTACTCAAGCTGCGGGCGTTAAGGTGAAATATAGATAAATTATTGTCAGTAGCTGTAAATGACTCACATGCTTGATGGAAGGAATCGTTTGAGTAGTATAAACTCTGTTGTGGGTTGATCCCCCCCCCCCCCCGAGTATGATTAATCGTGATCATTGTCGTCAGTATTGACTCTGCTGTGTTCTGGGTCATTTAATTGTATAGGATTGAAACAGATTTGCTCGATAAACGGAAAGTTTAAATTCAGTTTACTCACAGTACTGTTAGTAAGTAACAGATTAGGGTAGTTTTCCTCGTGAAAAGGAACATAAGGGACAATGTTATTGTCATTCATTGTTAAAAGGGTATTGTACGTACATACATTATTAAGTGTACTTAGAAAGTTGCATCTAACTAAATGATTATGAGAAATCACTGAGAAATGTTATTTTGATATCTATGTGGCTTTGGTATATATATGTTAATTTTGATACCCTTCTGCCAACCCCCATCTCCCAAGTTTGGCTCAATTGACATTCATTAACCTAAGCTGCTCTACATACTAGGGTTGTGCTGAAAAATGTGTGAAGTTAAATTATTAACTTAGAAGCATGTACATAATGCGGGATAAATACGAATTAACATAGATGTGACACGACAGCTTCTAACTTACAATAAGGTTAGCTCGGGCGGGGAAGATATAACGTTATATTGATATGAGTATTCTCGGTATTATCCAATGATAGAGCCAATTATGTTTGAATTTACATTTAGAGGTACAAATCGCACCTGTAAGAAAGATAGCCACATTCAGCGAAAAGTTTGTCAACATGGACGACAAACAGATTGACACTAAAGACGATTATTTATTTATTATGCTATTTGCAGTGATGATTATCCCACTTGATATTATTGCATTACAATAAATGAAATAAAATGATATGATATGAGAAGCACTAAAACGTAAAGAATATATTGACAGTGGTCTGACGAGACAGACAGAAGACTCCGTGGCGCCCTGTCGGAGCCACTTAGTTTACAAGTTATACATTTACATTAGCAAAACAAAGTATGATTATTAATCGGTGGACAAATAACGTAACAGGTTGAACCCAGCTGTGTTGTGTCTAGATAGTTTTTTACATCTTCTTGGAGTCAATTTGATCGATAAGTTGTATCTATCGTTTACATTCCATACCACTTTGTTTGCATCTACAACAAAAATAAATAAAATAAAGTGGAGCTGTTCTGGATAACTGTTCGTTAATAAGTGAATCATAGCAGACTGATTTATCACTTATGCCTTTTTTCTACATCTGTTGAATTCGTTTAGCTTTTATTTTATTTTTTTTATGTTTCATATTACCTTTTGAAAAATTCTTCATCAGAAACATATCGACATTTTCAATTATGCTAAAATCGATTTGACATATGACAGATACACGTTTATTTTAAACATAAAGACTTCATTTCCGGCTATGTTGAATTGTTTTCAAAGAGTGTTTATACCCATTTCAGAAATAAAAAATATTTATTCATTATATTTTAATGTTTATTTTACATGTAACAATTTTATTGACATAAGCTCAGTAGTATTTTACATACGGGAATGTATTCTAAACTCATGTAAAATAAATAATATAATTTATATAAATCAACAGCAATTGCTATATACATAAATCGAAAAAAATGTAATTTGTTTGAAATAATATTCAACATATGTGAAAAGGATTGAAGGTGTATAATGCCTTTTAATTTCATAGAAGGTCTTGCCATAATGTACATGCTGTTTCATTACTGTACATTTTACGTCGCTTAAAGTTCACCAAACACAAACAAATCACTGAAATTGGTTACGAATATGATGTTAGTTTTCGACAGAGGAAGGATTCATGTGTTGAAACTGATGTGTACAATATGTTTAGCCAGGCGATTTCCACATAGCCGTTCTAGCATTACACACCCAGTTATCACGAAGGCCTTCACCACTTCTAGCATTGCGAAGACTTTGTAAAAGCGCCCCTTGTAGGCATATATATTATTTGTCATTCTTGCATATAGAACATTTTGATCGTAGAATCGGATAGTTAATAATCACACACACACACACATGTAAAAGACAACAGAAACATACGAGATTACGACTGTAAAAGTATATTTGTTTTACATAGCTCTTTCGAAAATACACAAGTGTTGCATTACTTAATACTCAACATGATTTACAATATCCTGTTTCAATCGTGAATATAAATGTTCACGTATAAATTTGACATAGGCCATAACGGATAAGTTGTGGTGTCTTGTATCATAAATTTTCACAGGTTGTCGTTCTGCACCAGACAGTTCTAATGTTTCTGACTGTATTCAGACTCAAGTAGTTCTGAACTCCGTGTTCTTATTGTTTATGGTGGCTTAATGAATGTCATATAATACAACAGTTGAAAGCAGACATCGACTGGCCGTAGACCTGTGTTCATAAAGCTGCTTAATTATCTTAAAGTTAAACAATATTTTATCGCATTTGAGACTTTCATAACCTCTTGAAAAACGTAAAAGTTAACTAATTAATTTTCATGCACTTGTTATCTTTCGTAATTACCGATCAAAAAAAATTTAAGATAAACGACGTTCATGTTTTTAAAATTGTGAATTGAAATTTGCTTTTTCTTAACTTTAGAAAATACTTAAGTAGTTTAATAGATAGGATTCCAGTTGAATAAGATGACTTGGTCTCACCACAACTCGATATAACTGTGAAGCCTGTTATTGTTCAAATAGTTATAATATTTTTCGTAATCGAATAACTTTATAAATGGCATTATTATACACCTAAGTGTCCATTCGTGCGATATTATGTACAAACTACAGCTGTCCAATATCACACGATATAGAACACCGATCTTTCTGACGTCACTGACACGTCGCACTGACGTCATTTTTTTGTTACGTAAACATGTTTTACTGCGCGTCACAAAGCAAAGAATGTACACTGACGTCATATATTTCCGTAAGCGTCACGCAACGAAATTATATGACATAGAGAGCGACTGAAATGAATTAAAGAAATATCTGTTATAAATGTGCGCTGGTCAATAATTCTGTTTTAATTATAATTATTTGGACAGGTCAGTGTATAATCAATAGGTTACTGGATTGTATGGTTCTGTTTGGGCGCTAGAAAGTTGCTCGCAAGTTCGCAGCTTCCAGCAGCGCCAGGACTCGTCCATACAGAACCATACAATCCAATAACCTATAACTATATACTATGTTAACTCTTCCATGGTAGTCATTACGGTAATAATTAAACTTTATTCCAAATAGAACAATAATGTAATGGTTGGATAGATACAACTTTGAACATGAGACTTTAATGCGATATATAGGTTTTAGATCATTTATTCACACTATTTTCTATAGTACTGAAATACACCCGGCACATTACAGTCGTAAAATATAGTTCAATACAAATGAAAAGAAAATGAAATTGAAAAAGGAAATGAAAATGAAAATGAAATGATAAGAAAGGGAGAGGAGCGAACGAGCGAGCGATTTTTTTGTTTGATTGGGGTTTAACCTCGTACTCAAGGTTATTTAACTGAACCTTGTCTATCTACGGTGGAATACGAGAAGAATCTCGTACAAACCACTCCACAATTGCGTTAGCCACATCATATGCCTGATGGTCGACAGATGGAAGTAGGATTAGTAAGCGCACTCGCTAACAATTAGCAGCGAACGAACAAACGAATGAAAAAATTAATTTTTTTCATTCGTTAATAAATGATTCACTGAATCAATCAAATTAAAAGTTGTTGTTTTCGTTATTTTGGCTGCTGACGTTAGGAACGGCGGGACAATAAAACGAGAGACACCGCCAGGTGTTGATAAAAATACCAGTCACCTATTCTGTTAGAATCTAAATAACTGATTGATCGATTGCACTGTTACAAATAGCCATGGCCAGCGACAACTTGGCTTTCCTCTTGAGATTAAATCGAATAAGAATTTTTTCAACAAAAGTCATTCTGAAACATTTTGATCATATCTGCATGAAAACTTGAAAATGTTAATTAAATAATATGAAATTTGTATGCGCACTCACGAGGTGTGGCAACAGAGATCGCTGAACATTGGGGATGTTGTTTCCAGTACGATGGTATGACACGATTTAAGGTTTGCTGAATTAGAACCTTAGTTCATGTTCTCTGAAAATAATGACTGAAATGACTAATCCGTTTTTTATCCATATTTATGTACAATGCCAATCAGTAGCACTTTTGGCCATAAATATCAAAAAGAGAAACAAAATGAACTGAACAGGACATACAAAAGGTTTTTCGATTTGAATATGTCAGTTTTTGAAATCAGAAAAATTGGGCTATAAAAATTGTAATATTGTGTTTAAAACTGTTAGGATTGGTGTTGGGAGTTTATGTTACACAAAAATCTGTTCTAGAAAATTGATGACAGCATCGTTAACAATGCTTTTAAACAAGTCCTTCATAGATGTGACTGTGTACAGCTGTTGCCCTACCATGGCAAAGTCCTCACTTTCAACCAACGTGTGTTTGATGTCGTACTCGCAGTCACAAAGTCACATTGTTGTTCTGATTTATGGTTATCAAGAAGGCGCTTTGTGCCGATCTCGTATAGACCACAGTCAGTGAGTGGCCTATACGAGATCGATTTAGAATCACCTGGTCCTTTCGAGACATTCAATGGGAGTTCAAATTCAGACCAATTGCAGTATGTATGCGTGAAGTTTATTCCGGACATCTCCGTCCCATACATCCTGCCAAAGACTAAAATGCATTTACAAATTTTGGGCTTGAGATCTTTATAATATTTTTTGGATTTAAGAATGGGCTTGTTGAGGACTGCTTTTGCTTCTCTGTGCACAGCTGGGTTTCCGGGGATTCCCAGATGACTGGACATCAGGCCGCCTCCGTCTACCGTGGATATCCAACCACAACCACCGCCTTCTCGAGGTGGACACCATAATGATTAACAGCTATGGCTCGACTATCTGCACCCTCGGCCGAGGGGCAACATAACACACAGTTCTGGTAGCTCGCCAAAACGCAAAAGTTAACTAAGGTGATTTTTCTTAATTATTGTATTTAGTGTTAAAAATTATATTTACACTTTTAAGATCCAAAATGAAACATTTAATAGATTGACATATTTTAACACTTATTTTTCAAAACAATTCGGTTTTTTTATGTACACTGTCAAGAAGACAACAGTGCTGGCGATGTTGTCATCGGGTTCCGTGCCCAGATTAGTGTATATCATGGAATACAATTTAAAAAACTGTGGATTTGGGGGGTAATTTTGTGACTTTGTTCAAATAGTTTGGGGATGGCGAACCTCCGGACCAGATTGCTTTTATTCTGAGGGGTTTTTTTTTATTGGCTGATTTTATTGTTGGGGTTGTTTGTTTGTTTGTATTAGTTTGAAGTATACGGAACTGCAGAAGGGACATGCCAAAAAGACAAATAGTTATGTTTAGCACAGACGCCAAAAAAACAGTCATTTAAGCTTGTTTTTCATTGGTTTGCTATTTCCAGCCAAGCGATAATGTCTCTGGGCCAGACTTAACCGACCAATCAAAAACATCTTCGCAGAGAACCTATTTCTTAATTCCCTTACGGTCATGGACTCAACAATTTAGTCGTATATTCAGTTAGGTTTAACTTTAACTTTAATTCGTACAACTCAACCAAGGGAAACTATATATCATCGAACCCTGGTCGAATCTAGCCGAGACAGAGGTCTACTATAGACACTCACAATGACCATGATGAAGTGGACTGGGCTAAAAACATCAAGCTATACCTCCAGTCGCACTAAACACTTGCTGCCCATTTGGTCCAACGCAAGCTACAGAGAGACAAACTTTCTCAAGCGGAAACG
>JAVFBX010183158.1:0-14250 GCA_034783855.1 Mopalia kennerleyi
CGATCAGTAATGTCACTCATGTTATTACACTCACAATGGCCAAAGTATGGGATAAACATATATATCGTATGTATTACCATGTACTCACTTTTTGTATTGTTCAATAAGGAATTAGACGGACGCTCAGGTCATCCCAAGGGATGGGCCTTGTGTCAGATTTGGTATCCAGTTTGGTGAGAGTCATTCACAGGGTCATGACAGATGGTATGTTACTGATTTGTTGAACAGTTTGACCAGGCATCAGCAGCTACACTGTCAGGCGAACATTCCTTCAAGGACTTCAACGCACTTGTGAAAGTATCGTCTCAACACAACGGATGTTCCATGTTTGAACTTGTAATACATATGTCTAACATACTTAGTCTGTTTCACAAATTCTAGCAATATTTAAACATTACTTTAATATAAAACATTTATACGACAGCGTAAACAACATAGATGTTACTTTTGAAATGAAGTCAGTAAAACTGATATATTTTCCGGAATATATATTTTATGTTTTTATTGAATAGTCCAAGATCCAATAAAGGAAATAGGCACCCTTTTCAGTTTGAAAGATTTGAGAGACGGAGAAAGCTACGAATTGCTTTTACAAAATCCAACCTATAGATCCATCCTTTTGTTCTTAATAATTATGCCAAACCATCTCTTCTATTGGTTAACATTTTCTGACCCTTCCTTGAATTAAGAGGAATCGTATCAAAACCTTTTCACTGAATATATCGGAACAATAATTGAGGTGTAATGGAGGGTGTACGCGTGGGTTATTGGCATGTGATTAACTGTGATTTCAGAATACACATCAATCGTTGTGAACAGGCGCCGGTCCATTATACAATTAGCATTGAAATATAACATCCGGTGAATGCAATATCGACCGTTGCTTGTTATTATATGGTTATAAATCTATGTAATAACCCAAATTCTATTAATCATGTTTTCCCCCGACGATTGTGTTCCTATATCAGAGAATGTCCCACTGATTTGCCTTCACAATTAAGCTTGATTGAAAGAAAGCTCATAAAAAGGTACCGTGCCTCTGTGTATTGGTCTATTCCTCCGGCAGACCGATATTTGCGTAAAAAGCCTCCACTGAAATTAGGTAACTCCGTTGTGTTTATTCAGTTCGCGTTTACAAAGAGGGACTAACATCAGTAGTATAGAGCGAGCAGCTCAGTTATTATTTACTATTACATAATAAGAAAGGCTTGTGCCTTATTAAGTACTTATTATTTTGTGCATTATCAGTAGTTCGCAAGTGATCGACAACATATAAAGAAGGATGTGTGCGTTATATGTAGTCTGCAAGAAATTGGATGTCAAGTCATGTTATGCAATGAATTGACGTTGAAAAAATACGTTACTACGCAAAAATGTCATGTAAATACTTATCATTAAGTGCAAAGCGGATAGAAACAGCACACTACTGAATGAGGAAAAAGAGCCGCAATACCACGTTGTGGCACATTTGGCGTCGTGGCACATGGGGCATGTCTCACCAACTTCAATAACAACATGTGTCATCGACGCCGTCGTGACGCCGCAATAAGCTGCACGACGCCACAGAACGCTGTCGTGACGCCGCAGAACGCTGCACGACCCAACAGGACGCCGTGGTGGCGCCGCGTGACGCCGCAGAACGACGTCGTAGCGGCGTGGTAAAGCCGTAGAACACCGACGCCAAGGCGTCGTAACGCCGTAGTACGGCGTTGATGTCACATGTGGCGTCGTGGCACATGGCTCCGACTAGAACATTATGTTACGGCTAGTATTCCTAAACAAGCGACACACTTGTCTGGCACCCCGGTGTTCCCCGCACGATACCATCACGTGAAGCCTGTGGCGTCACTTCAAGAACGCCAGCTATCCTCAGTACTGAATAATATGCAATTATTCGCAGTCTGCAGTCATTGTCAAACGTTGATTTTGTCTTTGTTGTTACATTGTATGGGTGTCCACATCTTAGACTACATTGCGGTATCTTCTTCATTTATATAACATGTATCAGATCAGCACAGTTATAATGCAGATTGCAATTCATTTTGTGTGTGTTCCTTGTTAAGTCCAGAATATTCGATACGTCAGCTAATGTTCAATTTCAGTTTTTACAGCTGACGTTAAGTGACATATTAAATGCAGATGAAAAGCAATTTTACCTTCAGGGGTACCATAGTAATGTGACATGAAGTCCATTGTTCTGGTGTTAGGTTAGTTATACTATTGAAAACAAACAACACATGTACCAGTATGCTCATGATTAAAACAGAATCAACTATTTGTACATCAAAGTGTCAGTATTAAATAGAAAGTCGTTATAATTAGAAAGACTGGTGAGGTTTATTTCAGGCCAATACTATAAATATAATAATAAAGGCTTATCATGGTCAAATATAACGTCACTCTGACTCTGCGAGGATATAAGGGGCCGCATTTAATTCCTACGGGATTCTGTAGGTTTGTTAACCGAAAGATGTGTCAACAGTTTCAGTCAAGGACGGCCCTGAACTCAATTTACAACAAAAGTCGGTGAGTGTTGATTAGTTTCTGCCGAATAAGGCTTTGTCGCCAAATTGCTTATGAGAGAATTATATAGGTAGGCATATGGACTAATTCCATGGCAGCTACAATGTGCTTGATGGTTGCAATCAGTACAGTGTGTAAACTCACCTCAGCTGACCGAGAACTATGAGAAAGGAATATTAACTAGGGGTTTGGAGCCTGACAGCGCTATTTAGAGAATGATAATTTGCTCCAAGGTCATAAAGAAGTCGTTACAGATATTTTGCATTAAGGTGCACTGCTGTCTTTATTATCATTTAATCCAGGCGAAACATCACGTGACGTTAAAGATAACACATTGACTGACCGCCTCACCATGACAAGTAACGCGAGAAAGTAGGAGAAAAGCCAATCGTGCACCTAACTTATATTTTGGCGGCGGTTGACACAGATGTCTCACAAATCATGCACTTGATGACAGAAAACAAGATCTCACCCCTACCCTGAGATTTTCAAACTGCTGATGTCGTGCGGCTGTTTAATTTTTAGATCGCGAGACTCCATATGGCGCAATGCATCACGGGAAGACACCCACATGTGTCATCGAAGCAGTGACGACGCAATACGCTGTAGGACGCCGCAGAATTCCGCAGAACGTCGTCGTAACACCACAGAACGCCTCAGTATAGAGTGTTGATGGCATATGTGGCGTCTTGGTAAGGTTTATTTCAGGCCAATACTATGAATGTAATAATAAAGGCTTATCATTGTCAAATACAACACTACTCTGACTCCGCGAGGATATGAGGCATCGCATTTTCTACGGGATTCTGTAACGTCTGTAAACCGAAAGATTTGTCAACAAGTTTCAGACAAGGGCGGCCCTGAACTCAATTTACAACAAAAATCAGTGAGTGTTGATTAGTTTCTGCCGAATAAGGCTTTGTCGCCAAATTGCTAATGAGGGAATTATATAGGTAGGCATATGGAATAATTCCATGGCAGCTACAATGTGCTTGATGGTTGCAATCAGTACAGTGTGTAAACTCACCTCAGCTGACCGAGAACTATGAGAAAGGAATATTAACTAGTGGTTTGGAGCCTGACAGTGCTATTTAGATAATGGTCATTTGCTCCAAGGTCACAAAGAAGTCGTTACGGATATTTTGGACGAAGTTGTCACAGATGTCTCATAAATAATGCATTTGTTAACAGAAAACAAGACCTCACCCCTTCTTGTGGTGTTTGGCCTGATGTTTGGAATTTACCATGTCAATATTTGTTTTTATATTGCAATTCTTTACAGCTGAATAACATGTCAATGAATGAAATACCAAAACGCTGATATTGAGAAGGGATTAAATCAACTTCGTTTCAGATATTCAATTTAAAGACAGCAGATATAATTTTACTGATTGTCGCTTAACGACGTATTCCGCCAGCATATAACCAGACTAAATATAACCATACAATGTGATGCTCTTGTTATGTTGGAAAGTGCACGTTTCTCAACTACTAATTGCTAAAACTCCGAATTAACTCGGCAACCACAGGGGTGTTTTTATACTGATACTTCATCGGTTTTCACCGTATTTAATGCGTATTGTAAAGTTCAAAGTGGACAACCTGTCGTAATGTTATCCAAATACCCCGGACAACGAAACTCCAATCAAACAACTGGTTTTTTTATTGCATGATAACCCTTAGGTCGTTGACATACGATCGGGAAGTATTGATTTCAGAGCTCAATGTTTGACACAGATTCATCGATTTCGACACAAGACATAGACTTATAAAAAAAAAGATGAAGTCTTCCATTTTTGCCTGTAGAGACCACATTTAATTTAGTACTCTGTTGTTGTTGTGTACAATATGGCGATGCCCAGGAACAGGTTCAGGCCGGAGAGCAAAGAGGTCTATACCTGTTTTTTAATTTCCAGGATGTCATTTTACTTCCTTCTGTCCTTGTTATATAGTATTGGATTCCAGTCACGGTGGAGGTCACATCTACTCTATTCAGAAAGAACACTTTAATTCAAGTTTGCCCTTTGTTTTTCACAATCGAATACCTCGATAACAGAGTTAATTCCCCTCAGGCTAATCATGGAGCTATCTATAGATCCATGGTATAATCATGCCCGTAAAATCTCAGTGCAATCCTTCGCTGGTGTTGACCTCAATGGTCTTGCAGTTGTGTTGAGGACTTATCCCTTGCACAAAAACATACAGTGCTTTGAACAGAAGCTATTTACTGTATTTAGTCGAATTCGTGGGTGTTAACGCCAATTACACTTCCAATGTTTCATTCAATGTAAACTGGAAGCATTCTTCCACACCGTGGAGATTTAAAGCATTTAAGTCTATATTTCAAAAACATTTGGTAAGACACATCTTAATAATATAACAGGTAAACAGTGTATTTGTTAAATATTAAAATTAAAATTTTGTTTTAAGATTATGGAAATAATTGGTTTTATGTTTTAGCCAAATAGGACCCAAATACAATTTTATTTAAGAGAAAGATAATTGTGCTTGCCTTGGGTGGGATGCGAACCCGGGTCTCTGGTTGGCAGGATGATTGAACATCAGTAACGTTACGTTTATTGTACATGATAATGTCCTATATAAATGCAATAATATTAATTGTAAATATATCGTGTACGTATTATTTTGTATTACGTCTATTTGCGATATAAGATTGAAATATATCGAAAAATTGTTGAATTGTGTGCAAATAAAAGCTGTACCTATTGTCTTTGTCTTTTAGTTTGTTTATTTAGCAAAAAAACACGACTTTTACAGTCCTTATATGAATATTATCACCTGAAAAAGAAGTACAATGCCGCATTCCAATAAACATACATTTTCATTGGACGGTAACAGTGCAATCGTCCAGAAACTATCCTTATACCTAAAAGTCCTATTTTCTCAAAACTTGCAATATTTTTTTACCTGTGTGTTTTACAGGAAATTTGTCACCATTCTGAGGATAGAGGTTTACCTTTCCAAATAAAAACTTTATTCCAAATGACTTAGCTAAAATTCCTTCTGTCATTTTATAACACTTGTATGTCTTAACATGTAATAAAAAGAATTTTGAAAAAAACAAAATGAACGGTTTTGGATTGTTTATTTTTTGTCAACATTTACGTTCCGATTGCAAAATGTCGTTACAGTAGCAACCAGTGGGAACTAATATTGAACACTTTACTTTTTACCAAGTGGCACCTTAGTACATATTTCAAAACAGTTTTGCATTTATTTTCTAATTATTTCTGAAAATACCCGTACGGTAACCTGTCTGGCCTTAAATAAGGATTTAGACGGACACATTTTGGGTCATCTCCGGGGGTGTACCAGATTTGTCATCCAGTTTGATGAGAGTCGTTCACAGGGTCGGTGCAGATGTTATGATACTGTTTGTAGTGTAGCTTGGCCAGGCATCAGCAGCTATACACGATCAGGCGGACATTCCTTCAAGACTTCAACCCTCCTGTGAAAGTATCCTCTCGACAGAAGGCTGTTCCATGTATAAACTTGTAATGAAGAGTTCAACGGAGATTTCTATTAACTGGCTAAATTACCGGCGAAGTGCATTAGACCTATATATTAACAAATTTTAAATATTGAGGATATTTGTCATCCAAACAATACCATAATGGTTTTCGTCAAAATTATCAAACGTTTAATGTTTAATCCATTAACGCGTTTAAAATGTCACTTATACAGTATCCTTACCAGCTTTGTCAGGTTATATGTAAACAATTAATAATGCTGTTAACTGTTAACTGCGATTGCAGACACGTATAAACGCTGCACTATTTTCAATCTGAATATAAATACAATTAAATAAAATAGATTTCACTGTCTTGAAAATATGACTTTGTGTAAAAAGTCATATACCGAGCTTATCGCTGAAGACCACCGATAATAAGACACCCTAGGGACTGATACATATTATTGTTTAGACTGGCTTTGTTATTCCAACTCTGTTCTCTCATTGTATCACTTACTGTTATAAATGCTTGCTGATTATGCTTGCTCATAGACATTCCTTTTTGGAATACAAATTATGCCAAAACATCTTATGCAATATTTCACCTTTTCTGATCCTCCATTGAATTAAGATGAATCGTATCAAGGCTTAAATAAAACCGTTTCACTGAATAGATAGGAACACTAATTGAGGTGAAATGGAGGGTGTGGGTTATGGTGATATGATTATTAACTGTGATTTCCAAATACACACCAATCGTTCTACCTTTATTATACATATGATGTAATGTTTTTCTACATGTTGAAATTCTTTTCCAAATATGTGAAATTCTTTATCACATATGTAAAATAAATGACTTTATGATACATATGTGAAAAATGTCACATAAGTGGAAAATAATTTTATGTATGTGAAAAAGAATTTTTTGTAGATTACTATCTTTGAGATACGTGAAATAAAAGCATCCAAGATCTCAATTACAGACTTCTCCTTCACAGCCTGTAGTTAGCGGTAATAAATGTGCTCAAAAAGTACGATCTGATCAGAAACACATCCACCCTCTGCGTTTCGCAAAGCAGTTGTTATTTTCTAGCGAAGAATAAATCAGGAAAACTACATTTTGTTTTAAAGATCTACATGTACTATTGCAACCGATTTTGTCGTGAGTATATTATTACGTCTAATTCGTCGGGAAATAAAATGAGGTTGACTACAATTAATACACTGATGAAGAATAAACTCGTCGCCTGCTAAAATGTTCACTCTTTATGTGTCCCCGTAATTGACATTTTTCCTTATAGAATGTATGGTTTTGTGTTTCAGCGGCTGTTGGGTGTAAATATATGCGGTGTCCGACTTTTGACATTTTGCGCTCATCGACCTGTATATAACATAGGTCAATATCTGCACTTTGCTTTGCTGTTGTTGTATTCTAGCAAGCAGGGGGACGATTTCCTGATCAACTCTCTCGACTAAGGAGTGCGCCCTGCTTAGACTAAACTTGCACAACGTGTGGAATATATTATTATCGTCTGCATTTCTCTTGGAAGTCTACAGAAGACGATATAAGGCAGACACAAAGGTTGGATACGGTTCTGCTGTGGGCAGAAATCATTTTTGTACAAATGTCAAATAAAAGATTATTTTACATAAGGGAAAATCCTTTTCTCATATGTGAAATAGCTAGGTTTTTGTGTTTTATTTTACTTATGTGGATAGTAATTTCGCGTATGTTGCAAATAATTTATATATGTTAAAACAATTATATTAAACATATGTATAACTGTTTTTCACATTAGTGAAAATCTTCTCAACGTAAGCAAAAAAGAATTTCGCATAGGTGCACAATTGTATGCAAGTAAAAAGAAAACAAATTTAATTCGACGTATGTAAAATAAAGATAGAAGTGATCAAACGGTTTGCCATACCGGTCTTATAAAGAACTCCATTACACGGTTATAATTGAAATATAACGTGCGGTGAATACCATATCGACTACAGCTTGTCATTCTATGGTTATAAATCTAAATAATGGCCATATTCTATTATCATATTGGGCCCCGTCGATTCGTGTTCCTATATGTATATCAGATAATGTCTCACTGATTTGCATTAGCAATTAGGTTTGGTTGAAAAAAGTCCATAAAAAGGTACAGTGCCTCTGTGTATTGGTCTAGTCCTCAAACAGGTAGCTATTTGTTTAAAAAACAATCCCAGAAACTGGGCATACTCGGTTGTGTTTATTCGGGTGGCCTTAACCAAGAAGGACTAACATCGACAAGAAGACACACAGAATATCTGGTTTGCGCTCACACGGTAATATACATGTATATACCATAATCGTTATATTTTACTTAGGTTACTACAGCATATGTACAACATAACCACGGTCAATCATTAATGTTTAAGTCAGTTAAGTTAAACGTACCATCTCTATACCGGTAATCTTCGGGTAACGAAAGCGTCAATATTTCCTATAGACTAGCAGTTGGCTGGATGGATGGTGAAATTATAATTTTTGTATCACGAAGTGAGAAGGTAGGTGTCCGGTATAATCCTGAAACATGTGCTGTGTGTGATGACGTGTAAGCATGCCCTCATTCGTAGATTATTATTATTTATGAAAGTATATACTGTTGTGCCTGATCAAGCTTAATCTCTCTTTCTTGATCTTAAGCAAAGTAAAGCGAATCAGACGAAACCAGCCCAATAATAAAATCTATACTCTTCAAGTTATTAGCCATAAAGGACTGCAGCTTGGCATTAATTGCAGTGATAAATCTATTATTAAATATCTTAGAATAGGCGATGGTGGGGAGTATTTATTGTTCACTAGGATGGTCATAAATTCCAATGACTGTAGACTATACACGCTAAGATCCCTATATGGTGCCCTTCGCAATCCACCAGTGTAAGGTACCAACTGGCTTATGTATGTACATTAAAACAGATCTTATTTAACGTTCGTTGAACATAATACATTTTAAGTTATTACTAGTAGATCGTGCCATTAGTCAGTCGCTCACATTTTCAATAGCATTAAAACAAGTCGTCACCAATTTTTTGGTTGAAAGGTGTTAACACATATAACACCCCTCCCCCCCCCCCCCCCCTCCTCTCCCCTGGTGATTTATTCCTGTTGTTTTTTTATTTACCTTGTCAACATGCGTTTCGTATCTGTCTGTTATTTCTCATTGGCATGTAATTTGTCAATATTTATTGACAATATTGACAATATTGACAATATTTATTATTCTTTTACCGGTGAATAAAATCTCAATGAATCAAAGCGGACAGTATTTCCTGCGCTAGAATAAACAGCGTATCATTTGAAAGAATTTGATCAGCCTCGTTTTAAGTATTTGAAAATAATTGAAACATAATTTACTACTTGGCGTCATGTTAAAGGGCATTAAACTTATACGACCACGACGTATTTCATATGTAGACCATATATAGTCAGCCTGAAAACAACCAATAGAGTGATGCGCTTGCTATGTTGAATGTTTACGTTTATCAACTGCTTAGTGCTAAAAATCTAGATTAACTCGTTCAACTTTAAAAAAGGTGACCACAGCAGTAGTATAGGAAGTGCAACTCGAAGAGTTTAACGTTATCGTGTACTAATTGGTTATTTCATAAATAGTAGCGAGGTTTTATTACAGACAAAGAAGGAATCCACACTATTATGTACTAGCGTACTTGATAAGTAAGGGCTCTACGTTAGTGAGTACTAGTTTGCGGGGAAAGCAGCGTCCGTGACGTGACGTCACAGGTTGACCGTGATGGCGTGATGAGGGGTCACTGGAGTGCATGGCAGGCGTGTCGTCTGCCCGAGATGGTCACGACCTACTCGTTAATGAGAGCTGTGGGTAATCGAGTACTAGTGTGCGGGGAAAGCAGCAATCTTTACGTGACGTCACAGGTGGCACGTGATGGCCAAAGATCTGAACGTTAACTCGGTTACCTAGAGAAGCGGTCGAGGTGTAACTTGTTACTATGGGGAGTTATCTCTCTTATAAATGGAAGTATAGATGGCACTGTGCAGTGGAGATCCGGGCATTTGAGCAAGCATTTGTTATTACATTACAAGGCAGGATCGTTACTTATTTGTTACTTATCATGTAGTGGGAAGTGGTTGGGTCACATCACACGACTGGCCGAGAGAAGGTTGCCCCAAGGTCTGTCACGGACTAGTGTGGGCGCCTTCTCGTGATGCTTTGCACGCTATGGGGTCTTGAGAGAGTTAACGAGATGGAACGAGAGTTTACATAGGGTGCTGTGAAGTCACAACAACGACAGGAGGATTGATCTCCTTTAGCTGCACATCAAACAAATCAGCAAAGAAGGAGGTGTGAGACGGATCAATTAGCAAAGACCGAGGTGTGAGATGGACCGATCAGCTAATTCCGGACATCGGCGGCAGCGTGACGCCGAAGCAGCACTTCATGTCGTTATAGTGTTGTCGCACATGCGCATGTGCCATATGACTATGTCTAAGAACTGCTTAAAATCTAAGACGAATGAGGTTAATACCTGTTTTTTGTCTTTTCGGGTTGTTATTTTACTTCTGCCCGTCCTTGTCAAATAGTATTGGATTTCAGCCATGACAGATGTCAGATCTTCTCTATTCAGATAGAACACTTTAATTCAGGTTTGCTTTTTTTTCACAAATGAATGCCTTGACAAACAGTCTCTCTTCCGCTCAGTATACTGAAACCCGTCAAATTCTTGTCTGGTGCTCACCTGTATGGTCTCGTAGCTCAGCTACAAAATAAACTATTAACTTCATATTTCAGGAACATTTGTTAGGACTACATCTTTTAATAGTATAACAAGCAAACTGTATTTGTCAAATATTGAAACTATAAGTAGGATTCCGACTATCGTCGGAAGACTATTGTTCCTGTTCTGTTTATTATTATTATTCCACAGATTTTTGAACTTGCGAATCTCGGTAACCGCTACAGCTACAGTTTTGAAGTTTTGTGTACATTCGCGTTACTACGGCTTACAGGTCTTAACGGTTCAACGGACTTTCATCCAGGCTGTATATCGTACATTTACACATTTTGTATTAGACGATCTGTTTCCGAGTTTTAATTTCCAGTATTTTAAATTTTTCCAAATATTATTGTTATTTTCTCGAGTGCATACTGTTTATTATTGTCATCGCGTATTAAAACGCTAAATTGAACAGCATTTGTTACCGGACTATATGACTTTAAACATCCCAACCTCGCCTTCGTCTCGGTAGGGATGATTTTTCCATCTCTCGAGTGGGAATTTTCATCCCAGTATGAAGTTATGTGGGATCCTCTTAGTACCAACTTGCAATGAAGGGTTCAACGGAGACTAACCAGGACGTGCTATTGAGTGTTTGGGAAAATAACACATATTGCCAGTACAGTGAAGTCCATTTTATTTAAATGTATTTATATTCAGATCTACAAGAACGAGGCTAGTGGTAGCTAAATGTCTAAATGGTCTCTATGGTGAACTGTACAATGTTGGTGAACAGTTCCCTGTTGATATTGTAACCATGAACCGTGAACTATTCCGAATTATGGAAACAAGGGGCTTGCGTGGCTACACTCATTGCGGGCAAACTATACATCGACGGCAAACAATAGTGTATTCGTAGTTATGATATTTTGGGTTTACAGAAATGAAAGTTGATGTAATGAGTTAAATGGGCAAACGTTTATATGTTAAAATAGCAAACGATTGGCATCTAGTTTAGTTGGAATTCGTTCAGAAACTCAGCGGCCATGATCCTGTAAGTTACATATAACAAGTTTTAATCCTGATGATGCTTGTTTAAAGCGAATTGTGAGGCTGAAGACGTTGATAGCGGATTGTGTTGTCTCACAACGGCATATGTCGTCATCTTTACACCTCGTCAAAACCCAAGCCGTCGAGGATTTGATGAGGTGACAAAATAACAACAGAAGTCATTGTCAGGACCAAATAATAAGCGAATCTATTAAATCCCCCCTTCTCATTATGTTGCCAATACCATACTCACTGCCTGTCATCTCTTACTTAACTGCGGTGGTTTACCTGGTGCTCGGCTCACATAGAATTATCCCTGCAATAAACAAGAACATAGAACCAATGGCAACACCCTGAGAACATCCTACCGTCCAATAACGATACTTAGTCCTTTCTGAACGCTGTTAACATCTATAGACTAATTAATAATATGTTAAGTTTATCCCATTTGACTTCCTCGCTAATGTCAATTGCAAATTATGTCCACTTTTCCTGAAAAGTCGTTGACAGTGTGTGGAATGGATTGAAGTTAATCACATCTGGCATTGATGGTAAATGCTTAAACCGCATCAAATATTTATATGAAGGCATCACCTTGTGAATCTTCAGCGAATAATATCCGTCAGTTTTCTTTTTGTGCCAGATCAGATTTCGACAAGGGGAGAATCTTTCTTCTGTTTTATTCACTGTGTTTCTAAACGAATGAAATGACGTAGTCCATAGTGTGGGAATAAAATATCTCTGTACAAGAGTGGGGATAACAGATCTGTTGATTTGGACAGTTCAGCAATATGGCGACCGCGTTTAAAAACCTCAACGACGCATAGATGTGTCTTCGAGGATATAGTGTGGGTGGCGACCGGTCAAGCAGAACAATTGCGGAAAAACCACAAGTCAAATTATTCGCCGAAATGTTTGACGTTTGGTTTAATCAGTGACCGAACTACTGTACAGTAAATGCAAACTAGTGGAGGAGTGGAATGAAGTAAAAATCAACTATTTTAACGAAAAGGGTGCAATTAAGATCTGATACACAATTGTGACGTACGCCGACTCTGAAGACCCCTCAACAAAATGTTCAGCACAACGATCAGAACTGCTGTTTGTATTTGTACTAAAACAGCGCTTCAGATTCTTTTTTATAGTAGGTTTTAACAGTTGCACAATACAATATATTTAAATGGAATAAACATCAGCCCACAAGAAGGCCATTGCTCAGTCAAACACACTCTACCAGCCTAAAATCTCTTAACACTATTTTCACTTTGGAAAAGAAGTACAGAAACAATTCCAAGGCACCCTGACATCGGACTACCTGTCTCCAAAAGACCCAGGCACCCTGACATCGGACTACCTGTCTCCAAAAGACCAAATGGTTCTAACATGATGCCCTACACAGTAACAGCGCGAAAATCAAATTATAAATGTATATTAGGGTCTTCCAAAGGGCAGTTTCACACCGTCACCTCGATGAAGATTTATTTGATAACATTGCTGGAGATAATGTTATTAAGATTGTCATAGGGATCGGTGCTTATCATAACATAGAACTTTTATGAAAGAGTGTAATAAACTGTTTACAGTTTACATATTTTAACAATGTACATTTCGTTTAGATCAGGAACAAAATAATGATTTTTTGCCATATTTATGCCAGCCCTTCTGTCTTCAACTTATTGCCTTAAGTGATGTACATTCATTGCTCACTGCGCTCATATGCAAGTAAAAACAAAATACTAAAGTCTTCATGCCAAAAGGTAGTTAAATACCCAATGACTGACCAATGAATCAATCATTAATTAGAAGATATTTAGTCTATTGACTAACAATGAACATTACTCGTGGCATGCGGTAACGATGGACATCACTCTTGGCATGCGTTAGCGTATACATCATTCATGGCATGGGTTAACGATGGACACCACTCGTGGCATTCGGTAACGATGGACATCATCCATGGCAAAGGTTAACGATGGACATCACTCTTGTTAAGCGGTAATGATAACATCAATCGGGGCATGGAGTAACGTCAACATCACTCATGGCATGGGTTACAACGGACGCCGCTTGTGGTATGTGGTAACGCTGGACATCATTCGCGACATGCAGTAACGATGAACATCACTCGCGACATGCGGTAAAGTTGGACAACTCGCGTGGTATGAGTTAACGATGGACGTCGCTGGCGGTATGTGGTAAGGATGGATATCACTTGAGACGTGCGGTAAAGATGGACATCACTCGTGGCATGCAGTAACGATGAACATCACTAGTGACATGGTGTAACGATGAATATCACTTGTGGCATGCAAAAACAATGAACATCACTGGTGGCATGCGGTAACTATGAACATCACTCATGGTATGTGGTAACGATGGAGATCACTCGTGGTATGTGGTAACGATGGAGATTACTCGAAACATGCGGCGGGCGAAAATATTTGTTTAATTTAGCATCAATAATGACGTCACTATAGTAT